>UESW01000815.1:0-21844 GCA_900491605.1 Calamus simplicifolius | reverse complement strand
TTCTAAATTCTATTTTTTCTTTCAACTACTCCATTTTGTTGTGGTGTTCTAGGTGCTGAAAAATTATGATGAATTCCATTTTCTATGCAAAATTTTTAAATAAATGATTTTCAAATTCAGTGCCATGATCACTTCTTAGAGACACTATGGTGTTGTTTTTCTCATTTGTGACCTTCTTGAAGAATTTCAAAAATAGTGGAAAGGTTCATCCTTATGAGCTAAAAACAATACCCAAGTGTATCTAGAGTAATCATCTACAATCACAAACCATATTTCTTTCCTCCTAGACTTGTGGTTCTAGAGGTCCAAAAAGATCCATGTGAAGTAGTTCAAGTGGCCTAAAAGTGGAAACAATATTTTTAGTTTTGAAAGAATTTCTAGTTTGTTTTCCAAATTGACATGCATCATAAATTTTGTTATTTTCAAAATCTAGCTGTGGAAGTCCTTTTACTAAATCCATTTTAATTAATTTTGAAATGAGGTGTGTGCTTGCATGGCCTAATCTACGATGCCATAACCAACTAATCTCATTCATATTAGCATTATTAGCAACTAAGCAATGATTACTACTAGACAAATTGTCTAGATCAATCAAGTATACATTGCCATTTCTATTTCCAATAAAAATAATGCTATTATCAATGGGATTAGAAATAGTGCAGATTGATGCTTCAAATGATACTTTAAAACCTCTATCACATAATTGGCTAATACTTATTAGATTATGTTTCAAACCATTGACATATAAAACATTTTCAATATGTAGAGGGAGTTATTTGAATTTTACCAAATCCCATGATTTGGCCTTTGCCATTGTCACCAAATGTAACAACTCCTCCTCTTTTGCTTCAAGGGTGATAAATTGATCTTGTCACCCGTCATGTGTCTTGAGCAGCCGCTATCGAGATACCACTTTCGTTTTGATCTTTTGGCCGTAAGACACTCCTGCAAAAATAATTAAGTCTTATATTTAGGTACCCAAGCCTTCTTGGGTCCTTCATGGTTAGTAGCATAAAAGATCGTTCCTTTGGGAACCCATATTTTCTTGCCTTTGTTATTTGATTTTTTGTTATTATTTCTTGCATCACATTCATAGGATTTATGGCCTTTCTTGTTACAATAATGACATGTAACATTATCTATATTTTGTTCTTTTCTAAAAAAGTTTTTGACAAATTTTTGTTTTAAGTTAGGTCTATATCCTAAACCAGCTTTATCATATATAGCTCTTTGATTGCTTAGCAATAAATTAACTTTTCAGAACTATAAGTAAATTTATCAACAATATTCTTATATTTATCAACTTCCTTCTTTAGCTTATCATTTTCATTGGAAATTGATTCTCTTTCTTTTGTTATATTTTCTTTTTCAGATTTTAGCATTTTAATTTCATTAGTAAGATCATCCTTTTCTTTAACAAGAATTGAGTTATCATTTTTCAAAGATTTGTATTTCTTTTTAAAACTTTAAAATCATCTACTAGTTTATTGAAAGCTTCGAATAATTCATCAAATGCAAGCTCATCACTAGGTTTTCGGAACTTACCTCGCTGTCATCGTTTGCCATAAAGCAAATGTTTGCAACTTCTTTTTGTTCTTCCTCTGAAGAGGATTCATCGCTGTCACTCTAGGTTGCAACATAGGCTTTCTTCTTCTTCTTGTAAGTCTTCTTTAATTGTGGACAATCATATCTAAAGTGCCCCGATTTCTTACACTCATAGCAAATCAAGGGGTCTTTCTCTTTGTCCTTGTCCTTTTCCTTTTCTTTTTCTCCTTCATCTTAATTCCAGATTTCTTCTTGTGGAAGGGTCTCTTTCTTCTCATGAATTTTTTAAATTTTCTTGCTAGAAGAGCTGTCTTATCATCATCATCATTATCTCTGCAGCTCTCCTCACTTTCAGCAGCCTTAAGAGCTATAGTCTTTTTCTTCTTCACATCTTCTTCTATGTACTGCTTCATAGTTAATTCATGGGTCATAAGGGATCTAAGTAGCTCCTCCAAGGGTAAGGAGTTGAGGTCCTTGGATTCTTGGATTGCTGTCACTTTTGCTTCCCAAGTCCTTGGTAGTGACCTAAGAATTTTGCGAACAAGTTCAGAATTAGTATAGGTCTTGCCTAGACTTTTCAAACCATTTACAATATCGGTGAATCTAGTATACATGCATGCAATAGTTTCAGTTTGCTCCATGCTAAATAATTCATATTTATGAACAAGAATATTTATTTTAGATTCCTTTACTTGATTAGTACCCTCATGGGTAACCTCTAATCTATCCCATATTTCTTTTGCAGAATTACATGTAGAAATGCGATTAAATTCGTTTGCATCTAATGAACAATACAAGACATTCATGGCCTTAGCATTGAGCTGAGCCATTTTCCTATCATTATCATTCCAATCCCTTTCGGGTTTAGGAACAATAGAGCCACCAACATAAGTGTGGGTGTGCTAGGTCCATTAATTATAACACTCCATAATTCATAATCAGAAGCTTGAATGAATATCCTCATTCTTGCTTTCCAATATGAATAGTTGGAACCATTAAATAAGGGAGGTCTATTTGTAGAATGACCTTCAGCAAATGAAGATCCAACTTGAGCTGCCATTTGGATCTTTAGCTCTTGATCGTATGATCAGATTCAAATGAGCACTTGCTCTGATACCAAATGTTAGCCCAGATGGCAACCCAAGAGGGGGGGGGGGTGAATTGGGTTCTTTAAAAAAATTAACTTTTTCTTTAAAAGCTATTGGCTTTAAGATAAATGAAATTGAGTGCAATGCAAATATAAAGCACAAACAAGGAGATAAAGATAGAGACAATAGAAGCACGGCAAATACAAAGATTTTATAGTGGTTCGGTGTATCCAACACTTACGTCCACTCCCAAGATTCACTTGGGTCCACACTGTAATCGACTTGATTACAGTCGAGTTGTTTTCCAAGATCACAACTCACAACTTGTTGTTTTACCCGGGATCATAACGAACCTAGCCGATTTTCCGGGCTCACCAGCACAAAACCCTAAACTCAAGCTAAACTTGCTTGACCCGAGGTATACAACCTCCACTAGTTCAATCCCCCTGATTGAACCAGCAAAAAACAAGATAGAATAATGTTTAAGATACAAGATAGCTCCTTAAATGAGCAAATATTCAAATAAATGAACAAGGTTTAGAAAAGCCTGTTTGAAGTGGATTGGATTTGAGCTTTTCTTCTTTTCTTCTTTTCCTCTTCTCTTTGGAGATGTTGAATCAGGCCTCAGCTTTGATTCATTGCAAACGTTGCAGATGAGAAGTTGGAAGATCTTCAAAATAGAGCTTTTTCCCTTTTTGTGAATCCTTTGATTTTTCAAACTTTGAATGCCTTGGATTCTTCTTTGAGCTTTTTGAAATGGAAGGATTTGAATTTGAGTACTTCTCTCTTTGATTTAGGCTCAAGACTTCTCGGATTTTTGATTTGGATATTCTCCCTCTTTTTCTTTTTTCCGTTCTTCATTTTCAAACGGGCATTCTCCCTTTTTATAGATTTTCTTCAATCCATTTTTGGATGAAACTAGCCGTTGGAGTGTACCTGGAAACAAAATATATCCGTTAGAAGTTAGGTAAAAAGGAAATATTACCGTTAGAGCTGATCTGCCATTTTAAATTTTTGTCCCAGACAGGTTGGAGTCGGCTCCAACTTTTTAGGTATCGGCTCCAAGTCGTTTATCCAAAAATAGAAAGTTCTGAGTTCGTTGAGAAGTCGGCTCCAAAAAAGTTAGGTGTCGGTTCGCCATCGTCAGGTGTCAGCTCTAAATACTGTGTGTGTCGGCTCCAAGATGTTCAAAAAATAAGCGTTCTGTCCCCGCATCGGAGTCGGCTCCAGACACTGTAAGTGTCGACTCTGAAACTCTAGGTGTCGGCTCCGAAACTCAAGGTGTCAGCTCGGACCGTATCAAAAATCAGAAAAATATTGACTGGCCATGGGGTCGGCTCCAGGAGTTCTAGGTGTCGACTCCAGGTTCTGAAACTTTGAAACTTGAGATTTGCAATTGATTCAAAACTCATTTCTTAATACCTTTAAATCGATCAAATATTTTTAAGCACTGAAACACTTGTGAAATCCATTAGTAATCAAATAAATATACTCAATTCCTTTATTAATCATCAAAATTAATAATTGGGTCAACAAGATCCTTCGATCAGATCGAGGAGGCGAATACCTTTCCAATGACTTTGTGACATATTTAAGGGAGAATGAGATTCTCTCCCAATGGACTCCTTCAGGAACACCACAACATAACGGTGTGTCGGAAAGGAGGAATCGAACTCTGTTAGACATGGTTGGTCCATGATGGGTTTTGTAAGCTTGCCAATATCCTTTTGGGGATATGCATTAGAATCAGCTTGTTATATTCTCAATAAGGTTCCAAGTAAGTCTATTTCAAAAAACTCTACATGAGATGTGGTATGGACATAAATCGGTAATCACCTATCTGAGAGTCTGGGGGTGTCCAGCTTATGTGAAACGTGTAAAATCAGACAAACTTGAACCCAAATCTGACAAATATTTTTTTTTCATCGGCTATCCGAAAGAAACCAAAGGATATTACTTCTACAATACTGAAGAACAAAAGTTGTTCATTAGTAATAGAGCAGTTTTTCTTGAAAAGGAGTTCCTTAGTGAAGGAACAAATAGCTCTAATGTTGAACTTGAGGAAGTTCATCAAGTAGAAGGAACAACACAAACCAGTGAACTCTTAGAATCTTAGTTGATTAGATCAAACTCAAAACCCATTTTAGATGCACCATTAAGGCAATTTGTAGAGTACCACATCAACCAGACAGATACTTATATTTCTTGGTCCAGAACGATGATCCTGTTGAACTCGATGAGAACAACGAGGATCCGATCACCTATATGGATGCTATGCAAAGGACTGACTCTAATAAATGGCTTGATGCCATGAAATCCGAACTTGATTCCATGAAAGACAATAATGTATGGATATTAGTTGACCCACCCGAAGGGATAAAACCCATAGGGTGTAAGTGGGTTTTCAAGAGAAAAAGAGGCGCAGACGGAAAGGTTGAGACCTATAAAGCACGTTTGGTTGCCAAGGGTATTGTCAACGTTATGGTATTGACTATGATGAAACATTTTCTCCTGTGGCAATGCTAAAATCCATTCGGATTATGCTAGCTATAGCAGCACACTTAGATTATGAGATTTGACAAATGGATGTTAAAACCGCTTTTCTAAATGGTGATTTAGAAGAACAGGTGTATATGATACAGCCTGAAGGTTTTATATCTGAAGACGAGTCTAAAGTGTGCAGGCTACAGAAGTCTATTTATGGACTTAAGCAAGCATCTAGGAGTTGGAACATACGATTGATAAAGTGATCAAATCTTATGGCTTATTAAGAATAAAGAAGAACCTTGCATTTATAAATGGGCTAACGGTTCCGTTATTGTATTTCTTGTATTATATGTGGATGACATTCTCTTAATCGGGAATGATGTCCCTGCATTACAAGGAATAAAGACATGGTTATCATCACAATTCTCCATGAAAGATCTGGGAGAAGCATCATACATCCTCGGGATGAAGATCTATAGAGATAGTCTAAGAGGATGCTTGGTTTATCCCAATCTACGTACATTGACACAGTGCTAAAGAGGTTTAGCATGGAGAATTCCAAGAAAGGCTATCTTCCAATAGGCCATGGAATTCATCTTTCTAAGAAGGATTGTCCGACAACTCCTAATGAAAGAGAACGTATGAGTCGAATTCCATAAGATTCGATAGTAGGATCGATTATGTACACCATGACATGTACAAGACCAGATGTGGTATACTCACCAGGAGTAGTGAGTAGATACCAATCTGATCCAGGAGAAAAACACTGGCAAGTTGTTAAGACAATCCTTAAGTATTTGAGAAATACTAAGGACCAGTAGTTAGTCTATGGAGAGTCTGAATTGAAACTTGTTGGATATACTATTTTTAGTTTCCAATCAGATCATGATGATAGCAAAAGTGTATCGGGTTTCGTGTTTATCCTAAATGGTGGAGCTATTTGCTGGAAAAGTTCCAAGCAACATACAGTGACAGATTCGGTGTGCGAGGCAGAGTACATCGCTGCATCAGATGCTGTGAAAGAAGCTGTGTGGCTGCGAAAGTTTATCTCCGAGCTTGGAGTGGCACCTTCCATAGATGGACCAGTCCTGTTGTACAGTGACAGTACTGGTGCCATAGCTCAAGCAAAGGAACCACGAGCACATCAGTGCACCAAGCACATACTGCGTCAGTTTTATCTTATACGAGAGATTGTAGACCAAGGTGACATAAATCTTCAGAAGATTGATGGAAAGGAAAACCTAGGTGACCCATTTACTAAAGCACTCAGCATCAAGGAGTTGATGACTATAAATTGAAGATGGGTATTAGATACTGTAATGAGTGGCTTTAGGCTAAGTGGGAGTTTGTTGGGAATTGTATCCTAAAGCCAATCATTTGATGATTGTGCTGATGTAAATTGTATATAAATTGATATATTAATAAAAGTTATTTGGCAGTTTATTCATTACAAGAACATCTTCTTAAAACTCCTAATAGTAATGAAGCCCTCAGGATCTTCCTTCACGATAAAGGAGGATTTATCTTTGAAGGTCCTTAAAAGAGTTCGCGACCAAATGATATACTATAACAGGGCCATATTACTATCAATTATAGGACGTTGTATATCATATTTGTTGGTTGTTCTCTTAACCAAGGAGTGTAGAGACACTAGTATGGCATACAGGTGAAAGTGTAGGAGTACATTTCACCGAATGTGACTCATTTTCAGATACTCTACTGTCAAGAGTTAATCCGAGAAGATATAGGTATAAGTATCCTTCAGACCTGAAGATCACAACCAGTGGCTTATAAGAAACTCATTGTACTTAGGTGCCGGACCACCTGGATTTCTAATCCAGCTACGAAAGGTTACTAGGTGCAGTCAAGTACTTGTGGTAGTCAGTTGTGGATCAAGATGGAATTTGACCTATCCCGTTAAAAGGAGAAATGCTTGTGTTTCAATTTAGCAAGACCTTGGCCAAGGCACTTCATGTGAAAGTCACATGATCACTAAAATTGAAATCATTTTATGGATTTGCTATTTAGAGTTGACAGGCTCTTAAGCCATCCTTAGCATTTGTGGTCAAGAGGATGAATTATACGGTAACTGTTTCTTAGGGTTCTTGGAGTTTGCTCGGCAACTCTTCGACCTATCCGGACGTCGGGTTCCATTGCTAGATGGGCACATCGATTAGTATAGAAAATTATTTATATGCTACCGGCTTAGGTTCGAACCTAGAGAGTCACACGCATAGAAGTTTCCTAGGATGATCTATTTGCTGATCAACGATTGAGAATTGTATATGATTTAATTAATCAATTTGATTGATTGAATTATCTCAATTGGATTAAGTACAAGTGAATAAGATTCAATTTGGTTTAAGTCTACTAGAAGGACTAATCAATTTCAAATATGATTTGAAATTAGATTTGATTTGGATTTAAATAGATTCAGGATTAGCCAAATTTGATTTGGGCTAGGACCATGATCTATTGGTTTAATCTAATAAATTCAAATTAGCTTAAAACCAAAAATCCAAACCCCATGTGTGAAAAAGGTTTTCTTGCATGATAAGATAACTAAAATCTCATCTCATGAGATATTAAATTCTCATGCAGAATTTAATTTATAACTTTTAGTCTTCTTCAAATGATTCCCAAGTTCAAAAAAAATAAATTTTGCTAAAATATCTCTTTGGAAGAGCACTCCACACAACTCTTCGTGCATTGACAAGTGTGTGAATTAATGTGCCTTTGGAAGAGCAATCCACACAACTCTCCGTATATTAACAAGTGTGTGAATTATGTGCCTCTTTAGAAGAGCACTCCTTTGAAAGAGCACTCCACACAACTCTCTGTGCATTGATAAGCGTGTGAATTAATGTGCTTCTTTGGAAGAGTACTCCACACAACTCTTCATGCATTGATAAGTGTGTGAATTTAATATGTCTCTTTGGTTTTCACAAAAAACAGCGGAATTCTAAATGTTAGAATTCAATAGGCTGGCTAATATGAAACTATAAATAGAGGACATCCCTCACTAGATAACAAAACACAAGATCAAAAGAGATCAAAAATTCTAAACAGTTAGAACCAAGTGTTACAGTTCTAAGAGTTAGAATAGAAAATTCTGGTGTAATTTTAGTGTTAGCAAAAGCTTGGTGGATCTTGGAGGAAGATTCAAGTGGAAGAATTTAAGATCAGCAAAATTATTTTTCGCAAGCTAGCACTCCCGGGAATCCGATCATTCGGGGGCTTCGCATGGACAATACTAGAGGCCAGACGATTGAACGGCTGCAGAGCAGAAAGGATTTACCTACTGTTCTTAAGGTGAGTGATTTGATCCTTAGATCTTAAGGCAGGCTTCAAGATGAGTAGTATAACTTCTCATCTTGAAGATTAAGATATGATCTTAATTATTTAATTTATATGCAATACTTAGATCAAACGATCTTATAATATAAGGCAAAGATATGATATGATGCATGTTAGAAAGATTAATATGTAATCTTTAAATTTTCGCATTGATAATTATTATCAAATTTTAAAATATGCATGCCTCGGGGATTAACTCTCCCAATACCGACTAGGGGCCATACATAATTGCGGCCACCTAGGACCAACCCGAGGGCCAGCTAGGGGCCACACCTAATCACGGCTGCCTAGGACCAGCCCGAGGGCCGGTTAGGGGCCATACATAATTGCGGCCGCCTAGGATCAGCCCGAGGGCCGACTAGGGGCAACACCTAATCGTAGCCGCCTAGGACCAGCCCGAGGGCCAGCTAGGGGCCATACATAATCGCGGCCACCTAGGACCAGCCCGAGGGCCGGCTAGGGGCTATACATAATGTGGCCGCCTAGGACCAGCTTGAGGGCCGGCTAGGGGCCACACCTAATTGCGGCTGCCTAGGACCAGCCCGAGGGCCGGCTAGGGGCCATACATAATTACGGCCACCTAGGACCAGCCCGAGGGCCGGCTAGGGGCCTATTAAAAAATTTCCATGGAGGTTTCTCGTGCCGGCCCAAGAGCTTGACTCGGGGCCGCCTAGGATATAGGACTTGAACCTCCAGGTTTCTCGCGCCGGTCCGGGGTGTCTACATCCTAGGGGCCACCAAGGTCCTTTTGAAACCCCGAAGGGTGACCCAAGAGTTGTTGTGATGGGATCCTGCTCGGGAGCTTTTAACCCCGAAGGGTGACATGAGGGCACTTTGACCTGGCTCAGGGTCCTTTTGGAAAACTTCCATGGGGGTTTCTCGTGCCGGCCCAGGAGTTTGACTCGGGGCCGCTTAGGACATAGGACTTGAACCTCCGGAGGTTTCTCGCGCTGGTCCGGGGTGTCTGCATCCTAGGGGCCGCCGAGGTCCTTTTGAAACCCTAAAGGGTGACCTGAGAGTCGTTGTGATGGGACCCTGCTCGGGAGCTTTTAACCCTAGAGGATGACCTGAGGGCACTTTGACCTGGCTCAGGTCCTTTTGGAAAACTGCCACGGGGGTTTCTCGTGCTGGCCCGAAAGTTTGACTCGGGGCTGCCTAGGACATAGGACTTGAACCTCCAGAGGTTTCTCGCGCCGGTCCGGGGTGTCTGCATCCTAGGGGCCGCTGAGGTCCTTTTGAAACCCCGAAGGGTGACCCGAGAGTTGCTGTGATGGGACCATGCTCGGGACTTTTAATCCCGGAGGGTGACCTGAGGGCACTTTGACCTGGCTCAGGGTTCTTTTGAAAACTGCCACGGAGGTTTCTCGCGCCAGCCTAGGAGTTTGACTCGGGGCCGCCTAGGACATAGGACTTGAACCTCCGGAGGTTTCTCGCATCGGTCCGGGGTGTCTGCATCCTAGGGGCCGCTGAGGGCACAATATTGAATTGAATGATAGAGTTTAAAAGCTACTTTTATAATCATTTATCGAATACATTTATCATTGATAGTACTGGTGGAGATTACCGGCGTTCCAAGTACGTGGAATTGGTCGCCCGTCCATCCCCTCTAGTTTGTAGGCTCCTTGTGAAAGCGCTTTTATGACTCGATATGGCCCTTCCCAGTTTGGTGATAGCTTGCCTCCTTCAGTTGGCTTGGACACCTCAACTTTTCTAAGGACTAGGTCTCCAGAGCGAAACATCTTGGGACGGACCTGAGCATTATAATACTTCTCTGCTCGCTGGCAGAAAGTGGCCATTCTAAACCGTGCAAGATCTCGGGTTTCGTCGATGAAGTCTAGGTTAGCCCTCAACTGATCGGGGTTTTTCGCCCTCTTTATATGCTTCTACTCGGGAGCTTGAGAGGCCAATTTCTACTGGGATGACCGCTTCAGATCCGAAGATGAGGCTGAAGGGAGTCTCTCCAGTGGGGGCCCTGGGAGCGGTGTGGTATGCCCATAATACACTCGGAAGTTCTTCCACCCATCTGCCCTTGGATTCGTTCAACCGGGTGCGGAGTCCTTGAAGGATAGTACGGTTTATAACTTATGCTTCTCCATTGGATTGGGGATGCCCGACAGAAGTGAACCAGTGGCAAATGCCGAGCTCAGCACAAAATGCCTTGAATGTTGAGTTGTCAAACTAGCGGCCGTTATCAGTAATCAGAGTATGAGGTAAGCCGAATCGGCAAATGCTAGACTTCCAAAAGAATGCCCTTGTCTTGGCTTCAATAATTTTAGCTAACGCCTCAACCTCGACCCATTTAGTTAAATAGTCGATGACCACCAATAAGAACCTCCTCTGTCCTGCAACTGGGGGGAAAGGCCCAAGTATGTCCATCCCTCACTTAGCGAAAGGCTAGGGAGCAGACAGTGGACTTAAAAGTGAGGCCAGCTGTCTCTGGATACTTGAGTGTCGTTGGCAGCTATCGCACCTTCGAACCAACTCAGCAGCGTCTTGGCGCATTGTAAGCCAATAATATCCTTGGTGAAGAGCCTTATATGCTAGAGACCTGCCCCCCACATGACTCCCGCATATGCCTTCATGGATTTCTCTGAGAACATAATCAGCGTTTGTAGGCCTAGATCACAACCCAAGAGGGGGGGGGGGGGGTGAATTGGGTTCTTTAAAAAATTAGCCTTTTAAAAATGTTTGCTTAAAAGAATGAAGGCAATAGAAATGCAAATATAAAGTGCAGTGAATAAAACAGAGATAGATAAAGAGTCAATGGAAGCACGGCAAACACAAAGATTTTATAGTGGTTCGGTGTATCCAACACCTACGTCCACTCCCAAGATTCACTTGGGTCCACACTATAATCACCCTAGATTATAGCAGAGTTTTTACAAGCTCACAACTCAAACTTGTTGTTTTCCGGGATCACAACGAACCCAGCTGGTTTTCAAGGGCTCACCAGCACAAAAAACCCTAACCCAAGCTTTACCAAGCTTGTACCGAGGTAAGACTACCTCAACTAGTTCAATCCCCCAGATTGAACTAGACACAAGGAATAAAAGTATTGTTTTTCAGTTACAAAGCTTAATGAGCAGATAAACAAATATATAAATGAAGTTTAGAAAAGCCTGATTTGCAGTTGGTTGGCTTTGAGCTTTTCTTCTTTTCTTCTTCTCCTTTGATTGAAAGCCTCAGCTGGATTCTTCACAGTTGGAGTTGAGAAGATTTGGCTTTTCTCCCTTTCTTTGAGTGTTGAAAATCTTGATGCTCTTGAATAGCTCTTGGATTTTCTTCTGAAGCTTCCTTGGATTGTTGAGCTTGAACACAGAAGGAGCTTCCTTTGATTTCACACTCTTTCTTTCACTCTATTTTGAATCACGGATTTTTTCAAATGAAGCTCTTTTTTCGATTTTTCTTTTCTTTTCTCTTGAAATGAATATCTCTCTATTTGTATATCTTTGATTTGAAAACGGCTTCTCTATTTATAGATTCTGCAAAAATATAGCCGTTAGAAACAAAGAAAAATAGCCGTTAATTAAAAATCTTACCGTTGACGCTGAGTTGGCATTCGAAAAAATTTGCCCAGATTTGCTGGAGTCGACTCATGCTTTCCGCGAGTCGGCTCGAGGTCGTGATACCAAAAATAGAAATATTCAGAAAGTTATAGGGTCGACTCATCAAAAGTAAAGTGTCGACTCCTGACAGTCGGGGGTCGACTCATGAAAAGTTGGGGGTCGACTCGCGAAGTGCTCAGAAAAACACACCTCTGGTGTCTGAGCGGAGTCGACTCGCACAGTCATGGAGTCGGCTCGACAAATCGGGGGTCGACTCGAGAAATTGCATGGGTCGACTCGAGACAGACAGTCATTTCTGTACTCTGAGTGGAGTCGACTCTGAAACTCAAGAGTCGGCTCCGGAACGTATCAAAAATCAGAAAGTTTTCTGATTGACTTTAAATTCGTTCCAGATTCATTTTAAATCATATTTTGACTTGAATATAATAAAATTGACATTAAGAATCAATTCAAGAAATGTTCCAAAAACTCATTGATTAACATATTAAGTATAAAATTTCTTTTTGAAAGCTTAAACATTGAACATGAAGTTACTTTCAATTTGATTAAAGTTATACTTTAACATTCTCATTCATTGTTCTAAATAAATTCATTGCTCATGTAAATAAACTCATTACATCATTTAATGTACACATGGCTTTTGGTAATCATCAAAATCAATAAGATAGATTGGGGCATATAATTTTTCAACAATCTCCCCAACAATCTCCCCCTTTTTGATGATGACAAAAACATTTAGTTTATGCATGATTGATTCGTGAATTTATTTTGATTTCATAGTTAGGCTTAGGCTCCCCCTGAATGAGGTAGCTCCCCCTATGAAACTTAAATAAATATCCCATCTCATTCATTCAATCATTTTAATATGATTTGATTAATCAATTTCTCCCATATGCATATACAGTTATAAAACTATAAAACTCTCCCCCTTTTTTGTTATCAACAAAAAGGTAGAGAAGCAATAAACATTATTTATTCATTCAAGATTTGATTTAACAAAATCATTCATTCATTGATGATAGGAAGAAATACATTGAGTATTCAAAAAGATAATTCATTACATCAAAGTGTCTAATACATCAAAGTGTCTAATACATTGATACCAAAATGTAAAACATAACACTAACTTCAATACATTGCAAGGACTGAGTATCTAATACATTAAAAGTGAGTCCTAACAATCCTAGTCAAATGATCAATTATTTTTTCATTCCATCTGTTTGTACTTCACATAGTCCTTTAGTCTCTCAACAAAAGGTGCAAGCAGTCAAAATTTTATCTTGTAGCTCAGCATTGCATTTAGCATAAGTTTCGCCATCTCCGCAGATCTTTAAGTTCTTCAAATATGTTCTTAAGATCTCCACTTAAAGATCTGAAGAATTGCTGAGGTTGATTCTATTTTGGTGATTCGGTCATCCAAAGAGTATAGAGTTTCCTTGAGATTCATAAACTTGTTTTCAAACTCTGATTTTAATTTTTCAGACTGATCATCAAGAAGGCCTTTGAGTTGCCTTAATTGAAGTTCAGTGAAGCCAACTGATGAAGATGAAGCTTGATCAAACAATGGAGCAGGGTAGGAGCAGGAGCAGAAATAGGAGGGCTCGGAGGTGCAGGCGAAGAGTGTCTAACCGATGGTCCCGATGCCTCAGCATCCGCTGCTCTTTCCTCTATCAAACCTTTCCTTTCCCATTTTCGTTCTTCTTAACAAATCCCATCCTATGTATAGTGGCCAAGCTGTAAAAATCTGTGTGTCTCAAGTTCCTCATAGGCTCACTATCAGAAATGACAATCCCTTGGCTCTGGAAAATTTTAGTGAGGATCATGCCATAGGGCAAGCTTGATTTTCTCTTACCTCCACAGTCGGCAATATACCATAAAATCATACTAGGAAGGTTAATGGGTTTACCCGTTACAATTGCATCCATCACAAAAATATCCCTTTCTGACACATAATCGAATCTCCCAATTTTGGGGAAAAGGATTCTACTACAGATGTTGTGGAGCAGTCTCAGTTCTAAGGATAACTGATTGGCAAAAACTTCCTCAAAACGACAACCTCCCGGTTAAGTAGTCTAGACAGTGCTGGGCTTCTGTCATCCGAAGAAAATGTGGAAGTTCCTGACATGGGTAGATCCAACAATCTTGAAAGCAGCTCTACAGTCACTGAAATTCGGTTTCCTCTAACAATGCTTATAAGACCATTATCTCCTCTAGATAGATTCTTATAAAATTCCTTGACAAGGGCGGGATAAGTAGGGCAATCTAAGGAGCAGATCTTTTCCCAACCCATCTCTATCAACTGTCTTCCCAAAAGAAATCCCTCAGCCTCAAACAATTCAAAATCTACTTTTCTCCCCGTAGTTATGATTCTATCAGCGAGTCTATCTACCTGAGAAGGAGCTGTAGATGGAGAAGCATTTGGAGTTGAGGAAGATGATGTTGAATCCGAGCTAGGTGATGGCTCACGAACCGGACGCCTTACGGTCTTCCTCACAGCCCTCTTCCTCTTAACACCGGCCGCACAAAGGTTAGAACCTCGAGTTTTAGGGGCCATTGATCAATTGGAAGGGTTAATCAGGGATTCTAGGGAATTTGGAAGGTCTGGAAGTTTTGGAGAGAGTATTTTGACGATTCGAGACGATTGAAATGAACGGCGAGTCGACTCTGCCCTAGATAAATCGACCTGGGACCACTTCGAGTCGGCTCCCGCAAAGCGAGGGGTCGACTCCGGACAGTCACAGAAAACCATCCCGAAGTGGAGTCGACTCGCGCCGAGAAGGGGTCGACTCAAGAGTTTCAGTAGAAACCTGGAGTCGACTCCGATACTCACCGAGTCGGCTCCGAGACCATTTCAGAGCAAAAACATGAAATTTCTGAAATGTGTCCGGAAATTGATCATAAAAATTGATAAAATAATCATTGGATTTGAATAGATCAATTAGATGTGAATTCTAGATAAGATTTCCTTAAAGATCAAGGATTTGAAAGAATTTTAGATAAACTTTCCTTAGGGGTTTCAAATTCATTCTAATGGATCACAAATCCCTAACTCTCCTCTAAGATAACAGAATCTTTCTTCACTTAAGGGTTTTGTAAATATATCTGCTAATTGTTCTTCAGTGTTAACATAGTCAAGACAAATTTCATTATTTGCAACATGTTCTCTTATAAAATGATATCTAATTTCTATGTGTTTGGTTCTAGAATGTTGAATTGGATTTTTAGTTAGGTTGATTGCACTTGTGTTATCACATCTTATAGGTGTTTTATCAAGTGTGATACCATAGTCTTCAAGTTGTCGCTTAATCCATAGGATTTGAGCACAGCAACTTCCAGCTGCTACATATTCAGCTTCAGTAGTTGATAATGCAACTGAATTTTGCTTTTTGCTAAACCATGAGATTAAGTTACTTCCTAAGAATTGGCATGCACCACTTGTGCTTTTTCTATCTAACTTACATCCAGCATAATCAGAATCAGTGTATGCAATCAGATTTAATGTTGAGTCTCTAGAATACCATAAACCTACATTTTTAGTTCCACTTAAGTATCTTAGTATTCTTTTAACAGCAATTAAGTGTGATTCTTTAGGTTCAGACTGAAATCTAGCACATAAGCAAACAGCAAACATTATATCTGGTCTACTTGCAGTTAAGTAAAGTAGGGATCCGATTATACCTCGATAATATTTTTGATCAACCTTCTTACCTTCTTCATCTTTGTCCAGCTTGCATGAAGGACTCATTGGTGTTCCGAGGGGTTTTATTGATTCCATACCAAACTTCTTTAAAATTTCTCTTGTGTACTTTGTTTGGTTGATAAAGATTCCCTCTTTGCTTTGTTTGATTTGGAGTCCAAGGAAGAAGTTGAGTTCTCCCATCATGCTCATTTCAAATTCGCCCTGCATCAACTTGGCAAACTCTTGACATAGAATATTGTTAGTAGCACCAAAAATGATATCATCAACATATATTTGAACTACTAATAAATCCTTACCTTTTCTTTTCAAGAACAATGTTTTATCAACATTTCCTCTTATAAAATCATTTTCAATTAAAAATTTACTTATCTATCATACCAAGCTCTAGGTGCTTGTTTCAAACCATATAATGCTTTGTGCAATTTAAAAACGTGATTTGAAAATTCGTGATCTTCAAAACCTGGTGGTTGTTCTACATATACTTCTTCATTTATAAATCCATTTAGAAAAGCACTTTTTACATCCATTTGAAATAAGTTAAAATTCATATGACATGCAAATGCAAGTAATAGTCTAATGGCTTCTAATCTAGCTACTGGTGCAAAGGTTTCATCAAAATCAATACCTTCTTCTTGATTATATCCTTTTGCAACTAATCTAGCTTTGTTTCTAATTACTATGCCATTTTCATCTAGTTTATTTCTAAATATCCATTTTGATCCTATAACAGAATGATTTTTAGGTCTTTCAACTAAAGTCCATACATTATTTCTAGTGAATTGATTTAATTCTTCTTGCATTGCTAACATCCAATTATTATCTTTTTCAGCTTCTTCAATAGTTTTAGGTTCAATTTGTGATACAAATGCAAGATGATTACTAATTTCTCATAGATGATCTAGTTCTTATTCCTTGAGATGGATCACCTATAATCAATTCCTTAGGGTGACTATAAGCATATCTCCAATCCCTAGGTAGATCTACATCATTATGATTAGTGTTAGTATCATCATCCTTAGGTGAATCATTATCTTTAGCGTCTTGCTCTTGATCTAAAGATACATCAATATTTAATTTTTCAAGATCTTTCTCAATTATGTTTGTATCCTCTTCATCATCAAATTTTTCGGAATGAGTTGCTAAAGATTCATCGAAAACTACATGAATGGATTCTTCAACAACTAAAGTTTTCTTGTTAAATACTCTATATGCTTTACTAGTTATTGAGTATCCTAAGAATATTCCTTCATCAGATTTAGCATCAAATTTGCCTAAATTATTTTTACCATTATTGTGAACAAAACATTTACAACCAAATGCATGAAAATATTTAATGTTGGGTTTTCTATCATGCCATAATTCATAAGGTGTTTTCTTTAAAATAGGTCTGATTAAGGCTCTATTTAGGATGTAACATGCTGTGTTAATAGCTTCCGCCCAAAAGTATTTCGGGAGTTTACTTTCACATAGCATGGTACGGGCCATGTCTTCTAGAGTCCTATTTTTTCTTTCAACTACTCCATTTTGTTGTGGGGTCCTAGGTGCAGAAAAGTTATGATTAATACCATTTTCATTGCAAAAACTTTCAAATAAGTGATTTTCAAATTCAGTTCCATGATCACTTCTTAGAGACACTATGGTAGTGTTTTTCTCATTTGTTACTTTCTTGAAGAATTTCATGAATATCGAGAAAGTCTCATCTTTGTGAGCTAAAAACATTACCCAAGTGAATCTAGAGTAATCATCTACTATCACAAGACCATATTTCTTTCCTCCTAGACTTGTGGTTCTAGTTGGTCCAAAAAGGTCCATGTGAAGTAGCTCTAATGGCCTAGAAGTTGAAACAATGTTTTTAGATTTGAAAGAACTTCTCGTTTGTTTTCCAAACTGACATGCATCACATATTTTGTTATTTTCAAAATCTAATTTAGGTAAACCTTTTACTAAATCCATTCTTATTAGTTTTGAAATCAGGTGTGTGCTTGCGTGACCTAATCTTCGATGCCACAACCAACCAATCTCATTCATATTAGCATTATTAGCAACTAAGCAATGATTATTAGTAGACAATTTGTCTAAATCAATCATGTATACATTGCCATTTCTATTTCCAATAAAAAAATGCTATTATCAATGGGATTAGCTACAGTGCATAAAGAAGATTCAAAAGATACTTTAAAACCTTTGTCACATAATTGACTTATACTAATTAAGTTATGCTTTAAACCATCAACATAAAGTACATTCTCAATATATGTGGAGGGAGTTATTTGAATGTTACCAAACCCCAAGATTTGGCCTTTGCCATTGTCGCCAAATGTAACAACTCCTCCTTTCTTTTCTTCAAGGGTGATGAATTCTTCTTTGTCACCCGTCATATGTCTTGAGCAGCCACTATCAAGATACCACTTTCTCTTTGATCTCTTGGCCACAAGACATTCCTGCAATGATATCAAACTTTATGTTTAGGTACCCAAGCTTTCTTGGGTCCTTCATGGTTAGTAGCAATAATTATTGTTCCTTTCGGAACCCATATTTTCTTTCCTTTAATATTCAAGTTTTTATTAGGTTTTAGAATTTTACATTCATAAGATTTATGTCCTTTTTGATTACATTTAAAGCATGTAAAATTACTTTGGCCAGCACTCACAAAAATATTTTTAAGTGATTTTTGTTTTCTTAAAGTGTTATATCCTAATCCGGCTTTGTCAAAAACTGCTTTTTGACTATTTAATAACATGTCTAGTTTAGTTGAGCTTAATGTAAACTTATCAACTATGTTCTTATGTTTTTCAACCTCTTTCCTTAGTTTATCATTTTCATTAGAGATTGATTCTTTTTCTTTTATTAAAATTTTATTTTCAGATTTAAGTTTCTTAACTTCATTATTAAGATTTTCTTTTCTTGAATGAAAGTTAAGTTTTCATTTTTCAAAATCTTGTATTTCTTTTTCAAAACCTTGAAATCCCCAACAAGTTCATTAAAAGCATCAAAAAGTTCATCAAAAGCAAATTCATCGCAAGGGTTGTCGGAACTTACCTCATCGTTGTCGTCCGCCATAAACATACGTTTGCGACTTCCTTTTGTTCTTCTTCTTCGGAAGAAGATTCCTCGCTGTCACTCCATGTCGCCACATAAGCCTTCTTTTTCTTTTTGTAGGCTTTCTTCAATTTTGGACATTCATTCCTAAAGTGCCCCGGTTTATTACACTCATAGCAAGTCAAGGGGTCTTTCTCTTTTTCCTTGTCCTTGTCCTTGTTTTTATCCTTTTCTCCTTCCCACTTAGCTCCAAATTTTTTCTTGTGGAAGGGTTTCTTTCTCCTCATGAATCTTTTAAATTTCTTTGCTAAGAGAGCAGTCTCTTCATCATTATCATCATCATCATCACTGCTGCTCTCTTCTTCTTTTGCAGCTTTGAGGGCAATTACTTTCTTTTTCTTTGTGTCCTCCTCTACATGCTGCCTCATAGTCAGCTCATGGGTCATAAGAGATCCTAGAAGCTCCTCTAAGGGTAAAGTGTTGAGGTCCTTAGCTTCTTGGATTGCTGTCATTTTGCTTCCCATGATCTTGGTAATGACCTAAGAATTTTTCGAACAAGTTCAGAGTTAGTATATGTCTTACCAAGACTTTTCAAACCATTTACAATATCTGTAAATCTAGTGTACATGCATGCAATGGTTTCAGATTGTTCCATGCTAAATAATTCATATTTATGAACAAGAATGTTAATTTTAGATTCTTTTACTTGATTGGTACCCTCATGGGTAACCTCTAGTCTATCCCAAATCTCCTTTGCGGAATTACATGTGGAGATTCTATTAAACTCATTAGCATCTAAGGAGCAATATAAGACATTCATGGCTTTAGCGTTAAGCTGTGCCATTTTCCTATCATTATCATTCCAGTCCCTTTCGGGCTTAGGAACAATAGTGCCATCAATAACATGTGTGGGTGTACTAGGTCCATTGATTATAACACCCCACAGCTCATAATCAGAAGCTTGAATGAATATCCTCATTCTAGCTTTCCAATATGAATAATTTGAACCATTAAACAGTGGAGGTCTATTAGTAGAATGACCTTCAGCAAATGATCCAACTTGTGTTGCCATTTGAAACTTTAGCTCTTGATCGTGTGATCAAAATCTAATGAGCACTAGCTCTGATACCAATTGTTGGCCCAGATGACAACCCAAGAGGGGGGGGGTGAATTGGGTTCTTTAAAAAATTAGCCTTTTAAAAAATGTTTGCTTAAAAGAATGAAGGCAATAGCAATGCAAATATAAAGTGCAGTGAATAAAACAGAGATAGAGAAAGAGTCAATGGAAGCACGACAAACACAAAGATTTTATAGTGGTTCGGTGTATCCAACACCTACGTCCACTCCCAAGATTCACTTGGGTCCACACTATAATCACCCTAGATTACAGCAGAGTTGTTTTACAAGCTCACAACTCAAACTTGTTGTTTTCTCGGGATCACAACGAACCCAGCTGGTTTTCAAGGGCTCACCAGCACAAAAACCCTAACCCAAGCTTTACCAAGCTTGTACCGAGGTAAGACTACCTCAACTAGTTCAATCCCCCAGATTGAACTAGACACAAGGAATAAAAGTATTGTTTTTCAGTTACAAAGCTCCTTAATGAGCAGATAAACAAATATATAAATGAAGTTTAGAAAAGCCTGATTTGCAGTTGGTTGGCTTTGAGCTTTTCTTCTTTCTTCTTCTCCTTGCTGGATGAATCGGGCCTCAGCTGGATTCTTCACGTTGAAGTAGTTGGAGATTTTGGCTTTTCCCTTTCTTTGAGTTGAAAATCTTTTGATGCTCTTGAATAGCTCTTGGATTTTCTTCTGAAGCTTCCTTGGATTGTTGAGCTTGAGCACAGAAGGAGCTTCCTTTGATTTCACACTCTTTCTTTCACTCTATTTTGAATCATGAATTTTTTCAAATGAAGCTCTGTTTTTCTGATTTTTCTTTTCTTTTCTCTTGAAATGAATATCTCTCTATTTGTATATCTTTGATTTGAAAAAAGCTTCTCTATTTATAGATTCTGCAAAAATATAGCCGTTAGAAACAAAGAAAAATAGCCGTTAATTAAAAATCTTACCGTTGACGCTGAGTTGGCATTCGGAAAAATTTTGCCCAGATTTGCTGGAGTCGACTCATGCTTTTCGCGAGTCGGCTCGAGATCGTGATACCAAAAATAAAAATATTCAGAAAGTTATAGGGTCGACTCATCAAAAGTAAAGTGTCGACTCCTGACAGTCGGGGGTCGACTCATGAAAAGTTGGGGGTCGACTCGCAAAGTGCTCAGAAAATACACCTCTGGTGTCTGAGCGGAGTCGACTCGCACAGTCATGGAGTCGGCTCGACAAAATCGGGGTCGACTCGAGAAATTGCATGGGTCGACTCGAGACAGATAGTCATTTCTGTACTCTGAGTGGAGTCGACTCTGAAACTCAAGAGTCGGCTCCGGAACGTATCAAAAATCAGAAAGTTTTCTGATTGACTTTAAATTCATTCCAGATTCATTTTAAATAATATTTTGACTTGAATATAATAAAATTGACATTAAAAATCAATTCAAGAAATGTTCCAAAAACTCATTGATTAACATATTAAGTATAAAATTTCTTTTTGAAAGTTTAAACACTGAACATGAAGTTACTTTCAATTTGATTAAAGTTATACTTTAACATTTCATTCATTGTTCTAAATAAATTCATTACTCATGTAAATAAACTCATTACATCATTTAATGTACACATGGCTTTTGGTAATCATCAAAATCAATAAGATAGATTGGGGCATGTAATTTTTCAACAATCTCCCCAACAGCGTTCGCCGGGCCTATACACTTGAGAAGAGGATGAGAGAAAGATTTCCTGTAAAAGCGGCCTTCCACCAATACAAACTTGGTCGACCTCCTCTTTAGCAACCTAGCTTCTGCTAGGTCGATGGAGAGAGAACCACTAGTGAGATAACGGATGTAAGCATCCATCCAAGTCGGCTCTTGCATGATCGATATAACTTCCTCTGCGGAATCAATACTTGGACTCTCCAAATGCTCGACATACTCCCTTTCTAGGCAGTCGTCCGCC
>UESW01000814.1:0-21857 GCA_900491605.1 Calamus simplicifolius | reverse complement strand
AGCAAGAACAGTCCAGATTGGAGCCCTACTCCCAGAGGAGGCTCGTGACCGACTCCTCACCTTTCTGCGGGCTAATGCGGATGTCTTCGCCTGTCGGCGTTGACATGCCGGGATTCCAGAGGAGGTGATCACCCACCAGCTTAACATTCGGGCGGGGTGCCGACCTATCCGACAGAAGAAAAGGAGTTTCGCCCCCGATCGACAAAAGGCCGTGGATGAGGAGGTGCGGAAGCTGCTGGCGGCCGGTCATATCAGCGAGGTGCATTACCCGGACTGGCTGGCGAATGTCGTGATGGTTCGCAAGGCCAGCAGGAGCTGGAGGATGTGCGTGGACTTCACCGACCTCAACAAGGCATGCCCCAAAGATAGCTTCTCGCTGTCCCGATCGACCAGCTTATGGATGCCACATCCGGGCATGAACCCTTAGTTTCATGGATGCGTTCTCGGGATATAATCAGATCAGGATGAACCTGGCGGATGAAGAAGCCACCTCTTTTATTACAGAATAGGGGATCTACTGTTATAAGGTGATGCCGTTTGGGTTGAAAAATGCCAGGGCCACCTATCAAAGGTTGATGAATAAGGTCTTTGAGGACCATATAGGGCGTAACATGGAGGTGTATGTGGATGATATGCTGACCAAGAGCATCAGTGCTGCTGACCATGTCGCCGACCTCGAGGAGACCTTCAATAACCTACGCCGGTATCGGATGAGGCTTAACCCCACAAGTGCACCTTTGGAGTGGCAGCAGGCAGGTTTCTGGGTTTTATGGTAACCCAGCGAGGGATTGAAGCCAACCCTGACAAGATCAGGGCTATCTTGGAGATGAGGCCCCCAGCAAACAAGAAGGAGGTGCAACGCCTGACTGGGAGGGTGGCGGCTTTGAGTCGTTTCATGTCAAGATCGGCAGAAAGGTGCCTGCCCTTCTTTAAGGCGCTGCGCAAGGTCAGCGGCTTCGAGTGGACAAAGGAGTATCAGGGTGCCTTTGAGGAGTTGAAGCAGTTTCTATCCACTCCCCCGCGGTTGTCCAAGCCTAAGAATGGAGAGGAGCTCTTCCTATATCTTGTAGCCTCCCCCGAGGCCGTCAGCTCTGTGCTCGTGCGCATGGATGTTGATGGGGTCCAGAAGCCAATCTATTACACCAGCAAGGTACTTCATGATGCCGAGACCAGATACTCTAGAACCGAGAAGATTATTTTTGCCCTGGTGGTCTCTGCTCAACGCTTCCGACCTTACTTTCAAGCTCATCCCATCGTGGTGCTCACGGACCAACCTCTTCGGACCATCTTGTCTCGCCCCAATACCTCCGGTCGGCTAGCCAAATGGGCCATTAAACTAAGTGAGTTTGACCTATCCATCCGGCCAAGGTCGGCCATGAAGTCTCAGGTGTTAGCTGATTTCTTGGTAGAGTGTTCCTAAATCGAGAGGGGTGTGGAGGAGGTACGCCAGGAGGAGTGTGCAGACCCTCCCTCGACCGAGGAGGTGGAAAAGGAGGACTGGATTTTCCATGTGGATGGAGCTACAAATTCTCAAGGAAGCGGAGCTAGACTCATTCTTGCGAGCCCGAGGGAGATGCATTGGAGTATGCTCTCAGATTCCAGTTCCCGGCAACTAATAACCAGGCAGAGTATGAAGCTTTGCTAGCGGGGATGAGGTTGGCTGAGGAGTTAGGCGCGGGGCGTTTGAGGGCCTTCACAGACTCTCAGCTTGTTTCTGGGCATATCACCGGGGAGTACGAAGCTAGGGACCCAACCATGTCCCGATATTTGAGCAAGGTGCAATCCCAAGCCTCTCGTTTCTCTTACTTCCGCGTCAGCTACATCCCCATAGCGGAGAATGCCAGGGCCGATGCATTATCCCGCTTAGCCACTTCGGCCGACGGAATGCTGGGAAGAACATATGTGGAGCACCTACAAGCCCCAAGCATTGAAGTTGCGGATGAAGCATTGCCGGTGGAGCAAGAGCCCTCCTGGATGGATGCCTACATCTGATATCTGATTGATGGTACTCTCCCAGAGAACCCCGCTGAGGCCAGGCTACTCAGGCAGAGGGCCCCGAGGATCTTGATGATGGACGAGAAGCTTTATCGGAGATCATTCTCATACCCGGTCCTCAGGTTCGTGGGACCGGCTAAATCAGATTACATCCTCCGGGAGATCCATGAAGGCATCTGTGGGAGTCACCTGGGGGCAGAGCCCTAGCTTACAAGGCCCTGCGGCAGGGGTACTTCTGGCTAACAATGAAGGAGGACGTGGTCGAGATCATTAAGAGATGTGATAGCTGTCAGCATCACGCTAATATCCAGCAACAGCCGACGTCTCAGTTAACCCCCTTAGTAGCACCCTGGCCCTTCGCCCAGTGGGGTATGGATATCCTGGGACCATTTACCCCGGCCTCCGGACAGCGAAAGTTCCTCTTGGTGGCCGTGGATCACTTCACCAAGTGGGTTGAAGCCGAGGCCCTTGCTAAGATCACAGAGAGCAAAGTGAGATCCTTCTTTTGGAAGTCCATCATATGTCGGTTCGGGCTACCGCACACCCTGGTCACTGATAATGGCCGGCAGTTTGACAATGCGCCCTTCCGGGAGTTCTGCTCCGAGCTGGGCATCCGTCAGAGGTTCACTTCCGTCGGGCACCCTTAGATCAATGGGGCGGTTGAGGTGACTAATCGGATCATTCTACAAGGGCTGAGATCTCGACTAGATGACTATAAGGGGCGATGGGTGGAGGAGCTCCCCAACGTGCTGTGGGCCTACCACACAACGCCGCGAGCCCTCACCGGCGAGACCCCATTCAGCTTAGTCTTTGGATCCGAAGCCATCATCCCGGTGGAGGTTGGCTCACCAAGCCCTCGGGTGGAATCATACAGCGAGGAAGGCAACCCAGACCAGCTGCGAGCCAACCATGACCTGGTGGAGGAAGTGCGAGACCGAGCGCGACTTCGGATGGTGATCTACCGGCAACGGGCCGCCAAATATTACAACGCCCGTGTGCGCCCCAGAACTTTCTTTCCAGGGGACCTAATCCTTTGACGGGCTGAGGTCTCGAAGCCGGCAGAGGGAGGCAAGCTAGCTCCAAATTGGGAAGGACCCTATCGGATCGCTGAGACACTTCGCCACGGAGCTTACAAGATTGAAGAGCTCGATGGGAAGCCACTCGCTAGGACATGGAATGCAGATAACCTTCGCTGGTACTATCAGTAACGCATTCCTCCTCTCACATCAAATACCGTGCCTATATCCATTTGGGTTTTCGCCCCTCATTTTATATTAACAAATTTCAATTTTAGCTCATGAGTTCTTTTCACCTAAAGCCCTGGGCCAGGCAGGCATGAAGCCCGACACCCATCGGCACTTAAAGCCCTGCACCAGCCAGGCATGAAGCCCGATACCTATCGGCACCTAAAGCCCTGGGCCAGCCAGGCATAAAGCCCGACACCCGTCGGCACCTAAAGCCCTGGGCCAACCAAGCATGAAGCCCGACACCCGTCGGCACCTAAAGCCTTACAGTAGCCAGGCATGAAGCCCGACACCCGTCGGCACTTAAAGCCTTGCACCAGTCAGGCATGAAGCCCGACACCCGTCTGTAGGGAGAAATAGTCTCCGAGGCATGCATATTTTTAAAAATTGATAACTATTATCATTGCAGAAATTAAAAGATTACATATTAATCTATCTAATATGCATCAAGATCATATCTTTGCCTATATATTCAGGGTCGTTTGATCTAAAATATGCATATAAAAACATCAAGATCATATCTTGATCTTCAAGATGACTAGTCACACTATTATCTTGAAGCCTGCCTTAAGATCTAGGGATCAAATCACTTACCTTAAGAACAGTAGGTAAATCCTTATTGCTCTGCAGCCGTTCAATCGTCCGGCCTCTAGTATCGTCCACGCGAAGCCCCGAATGATCAGATTTCCGGGAGTGCTAGCTCGCGGAAAAATAGCTTTGCTGATCTTGAATCCTCTCACTTGAATCTTCCTCCAAGATCCACCAGGCTTCCGCTAACACCAGAATCACCAGGATTTTCTATTCTAACATTTTAGAATTACAATCCACGACAATTTAGAATTACAATCCATGACAAATCGTGTATTGTTGTTCTATTTTTTGTTCTGTGTTCTCTGGTGAGGGAATGCCCTCTATTTATAGTCTCGATTTAGCCTTGACATTTAATTCTGACATTTAAGAATCCGTCGTTTGGCAAAAGCGAAGAGACGCCGAAGGCGCGGCGCTTGGTTTAATTCCGACGTTCGGAGAAAACCAAGGAGTCGCGGCGTTTGGTTTAGTTCCGTCGTTCGGAGAAAACCAAAGAGACGAGGGATAAATCCGACGTTCGGTAAATAAATGTCATGCATTAAATTCTATCTCATGAGATGAGATTTTAGCCATCTCATCATATGAGATCCATATTCGAGAGGTTTGGGTTCTGATCTGAATTTATTTGACTTAACCCACATAGATCATGGTCCAAGCCCAAATCAAATTTGGCTAGTCCTGAATCTATTTAAATTCAAATCAAGTCTAATTTCAAATCAATATTTGAAATTGACTTGTCCTTCTAATAGACTTAAACCAAATTGAATCTTATTCAATTGTACTTAACCCAATTGAGATAATTCAATCAATCAAATTGATTAATTAAATCATATACGATTCTCAATCGTTGATCAGCAAATAGATCATCCTAGGAAACTTCTATGCGTGTGACTCTCTAGGTTCGAACCTAAGCCGGTAGCATAGAAACAACTTTCTATACTAATCGATGTGCCCATCTAGCAATGGAACCCGACGTCCGGATAGGTCGAAGAGTTGCCGAGCAAACTCCAAGAACCCTAAGAAACAGTTACCGTATAATTCATCCTCTTGACCACAAATGCTAAGGATGGCTTAAGAGCCTGTCAACTCTAAATAGCAAATCCATAAAGTGATTTCAACTTTAGTGATCATGTGACTTTCACATGAAGTGCCTTGGCCAAGGTCTTGCTAAATTGAAACACAAGCATTTCTCCTTTTAATGGGATAGGTCAAATTCCATCTTGATCCACAACTGACTACCACAAGTACTTGACTGCACCCAGTAACCTTTCGTAGCTGGATTAGAAATCCAGGTGGTCCGGCACCTAAGTACAATGAGTTGCTTGTAAGCCACTGGTTGTGATCTTCAGGTCTGAAGGATACTTATACCTATATCTTCTCGGATTAACTCTTGACAGCAGAGTATCCGGAAATGAGTCACGTTCGGTGAAATGTACTCCTACACTTTCACCTGTATGTCATACCAGTGTCTCTACACTCCTTGGTTAAGAGGATAACCAACAAATATGATATACAACGTCCTATAATTGATAGTACTATGGCCCTGTCATAGTATATCATTTGGTCGCGAACTCTTTTAAGGACCTTCTAAGATAAATCCTCCTTTATCGTGAGGAAGATCCTAAGGGCTTCATTACTTTCAGGAGTATTAAGAAGATGTTCTTGTAATGAATAAACTGCCAAATAACTTTTATTAATATATCAATTTATATACAATTTACATCAGCACAATCATCAAATGATTGGCTTTAGGATACAATTCCCAACAAACTCCCACTTAGCCTAAAGCCACTCATTACAGTATCTAATACCCATCTTCAACTTATAGTGTCAAACTCCTTGATGCTGAGTGCTTTAGTAAATGGGTCACCTAGGTTTTCCTTTCCATCAATCTTCTGAAGATTTATGTCACCTCGGTCTACTATCTCTCGAATAAGATGAAACCGGCGCAGTATGTGCTTGGTGCGCTGATGTGCTCGTGGTTCCTTTGCTTGAGCTATGGCACCAGTGCTGTCACTGTATAACAGGACTGGTTCATCTATGGAAGGTGTCACTCCAAGCTCGGAGATGAACTTTCACAGCCACACAGCTTCTTTCGCAGCATCTGATGCAGCGATGTACTCTGCCTCGCACACCGAATCTGCCACTGTATGTTGCTTGGAACTTTTCCAGCAAACAGCTCCACCATTTAGGATAAACACGAAACCCGATACACTTTTGCTATCATCATGATCTGATTGAAAACTGGAATCAGTATATCCAACAAGTTTCAAATCAGACTCTCCATAGACTAACCACTGGTCCTTAGTATTTCTCAAATACTTAAGGATTGTCTTAACAACTTGCCAGTATTTTTCTCCTGGATCAGATTGGTATCTACTCACTACTCCTAGTGAGTATGCCACATCTGGTCTTGTACATGTCATGGTGTACATAATCGATCCTACTGCCGAAGCATATGGAATTCGACTCATACGTTCTCTTTCATTAGGAGTTGTCGACAATCCTTCTTAGAAAGATGAATTCCATGGCCTATCGGAAGATAGCCTTTCTTGGAATTCTCCATGCTAAACCTCTTTAGCACTGTGTCAATGTACGTAGATTGGGATAAACCTAGCATCCTCTTAGATCTATCTCTATAGATCTTCATCCCTAGGATGTATGATGCTTCTCCCAGATCTTTCATGGAGAATTATGATGATAACCATGTCTTTATTCCTTGTAATGCAGGGATATCATTCCCGATTAAGAGAATATCATCCACATATAATACAAGAAATACAATAACAGAATCGTTAGCCCATTTATAAATGCAAGGTTCTTCTTTATTCTTAATAAAGCCATAAGATTTGATCACTTTATCAAATCGTATGTTCCAACTCCTTGATGCTTGCTTAAGTCCATAAATAGACTTCTGTAGCCTGCACACTTTAGACTCGTCTTCAGATATAAAACCTTCAGGCTGTATCATATACACCTGTTCTTCTAAATCACCATTTAGAAAAGCGGTTTTAACATCCATCTGCCAAATCTCATAATCGAAGTGTGCTGCTATAGCTAGCATAATCCGAATGGATTTCAGCATTGCCACAGGAGAAAATGTTTCATCATAGTCAATACCATAACGTTGACGATACCCCTTGGCAACCAGACGTGCTTTATAGGTCTCTACCTTTCGTCTGCGCCTCTTTTCCTCTTGAAAACCCATTTACACCCTATGGGTTTTATCCCTTCGGGTGGGTCAACTAATGTCCATACATTATTGTCCTTCATGGAATCAAGTTCGGATTTCATGGCATCAAGCCATTTATTAGAGTCAGTCCTTTGCATAGCATCCATATAGGTGATCGGATCCTCGTTGTTCTCATCGAGTTCAACAGGATCATCGTTCTGGACCAAGAAACCCAAGTATCTGTCCGGTTGATGTGGTACTCTACCAGATCGCCTTAATGGTGCATCTAAAATGGGTTTTGAGTTTGATCTAATCAACTCAGATTCTAGGGGTTCACTGGTTTGTGTTGTTCCTTCTACTTGATGAACTTCCTCAAGTTCAACATTAGAGCTATTTGTTCCTTCACTAAGGAACTCCTTTTCAAGAAAAACTGCTCTATTACTAATGAACAACTTTTGTTCTTCAGTATTGTAGAAGTAATATCCTTTTGTTTCTTTCGGATAGCCGATGAAAAAATATTTGTCAGATTTGGGTTCAAGTTTGTCTGATTTTGCACGTTTCACATAAGCCGGACACCCCCAGACTCTCAGATAGGTAATAACCGGTTTATGTCCATACCACATCTCATGTGGAGTTTTAGAAACAGACTTACTTGGAACCTTATTAAGAATATGACAAGCTGATTCTAATGCATATCCCCAAAATGATATTGGCACGCTTGCAAAACCCATCATGGACCGAACCATGTCTAACAGAGTTCGTTCCTTCTTTCTGACACACCGTTATGTTGCGGTGTTCCAGGAGGAGTCCATTGGGAGAGAATCCCATTCTCCTTTAAATATATCACAAATTCATTGGAAAGGTATTCGCCTCCTCGATCTGATCGAAGGGTCTTAATACACTTTTCTGTTTGTTTTTCTACTTCTTTATGATATAGTTTGAACATTTCAAACGATTCAGATTTATGTCGCATAAGATAGACATAACCAAACCTAGAAAGGTCGTCTGTAAAAGTAATGAAGTAGTAGTATCCACCTTTAGCACAAGTGCTTATTGGTCCACATACATCAGTATGTACTAGACCCAATAGCTCTTTGGCTCTTTCACCTTTTCCAGTAAAAGATGACTTGGTCATTTTACCAAGAAGACATGATTCATAGGTAGTTAATGATTCACAATCATCAACTCGAAGGATGCCCTCCTGAGTTAACCTGTTTAATCTGTTCTTGTTGATATGACCCAGCCGATGGTGCCAAAGATAAATATCTGTGACATCAGTTGTTCTAGAACGCTTACTTGATTGGTACACTACATTCACAGGCTGTGATATATATAAATGCCATTAGATAAATGCTCAGTCATTACAGTGACTCCATTCATAATGATATTCAAAGTAACATCCTTTATTGAAATTTCATAATTATTTTTGGCTAGAAGGCCTACAGAAATTACGTTCAATAAGAACGTTGGGCAAAAATGATAATCATTTAGTATAATGACATTTCTATTGAAAACTATTTCAAGAACTCCTAATGCCAGTACTGGAACTAATCTTCCATCGCTGACATTTAGGAATCTTTCATTGTCCTCAAATCTTCTGGTGACCTGTAGTCCCTGCAATGAATTGCAAATGTTAAAAGGACTCCCGGTATCCAATACCCAGGTCTCATTATCATATATAGAAAAATTATAAGGTGTTATCATATAAATACCTTGTTGAGCAACATCTTGCTCCTTTTTCTTCTTTGGCCTATTTGGATCAAGTGTGGCAATGTAAAGAGGACAGTTCCTCTTCCAGTGCCCTTGCATCTTGCAGTGAAAGCATTCAGCTTGACTTTTATCAACTTTCTTCTTCTGCATCTGACCCCTTATAGATGTCCTAGCATGTTGCACCCTTTTATTATTCTTTTTCTTCTTCCCTTTCCCAAAGGGTTTACGCCCTACCTTAGATCCTTCAACCACATTAACCAAACCCTTAAAGAGCTGGTTATCCTTCTCAAAGTTCTGTAACAACCCCAACAAACCGTGGTAGTTGACTGCAGGCTTTGTCATTCGAAAATGAGTAAGGAAAGGTCGGAAGGATGGAGGCAAGGAATTCAGGATCGCATCTTTTCCCAACTGCTCATATAAGGGAAAGCCGAGCTTGCTTAGGAGTTCTATCTTCTCGATCATGTACAATACATGATCAGTGACAGGAGATCCATCTCTCATTCGAGCATTGAAAATAACACAACTAGTCTTGTGCCTTTCAACATCATCGGGTGTGCCGAAAGATTCATTCAACGCTTGAATGATTTCTTCTGGCTGAGCATTCTCGAACCGGCAACCGAATTCATCGTTCATTGCTGCTAACATGATACAACGCACACTAGTTCTATCATTGAGCCACTTCTGATAAGTGTCTCTCTCAGAACTTTGGGTGTTTGCATCAGGTATCTTTGGTGCAGGATTATTCAGAATATATAGAATCCTCTCATGCTCAAGGACGATCTTAAGTTTTCTGAACCAGCTATTGAAATTGGAACCATTCAATTTATCACTATCCAATAGGGACCTTAATGATAAATTAGTGGCCATGTTCTGCATAAGGAAAAACTAAAGTTTATTAGTATATAAATTGATTCAGTCTAAAGACTTGGACTTTAGTCTAAAGATTCTCCTACTATTTTGTTCAAATTGACAGCTTCTACACCCCAATTCGAAGAATTATTCTTAATTCTTTAGCGGGCACTAAGATCTACATAAACTACATACAGGCCCAAGTGAAGCTTGGCTAACCCATATGCATTTAAGAGTAGGTTCAAAACCAATTGTTTCCCCAAACAATTCTTAGTGTTCAGTTTTGCCCCATGTACCTCTTCAGCAGGCATGAAGTGCCTCCACTGAAAGTTCTGGTTAAGTCCAACCATTAAATGATATAATCAGTGTAATCTATCAATAGACAACCAAGCCCGAGTGAAGCTCGGCTCACCTGACTATTTATTTAATAGTTACGCTGACTTATCATATAATGAATGATAATTCCGATGGTTGACAAGCACCAGGCATGGAGTGCCTCCAATGATTATCAAGACATCGGACTCATTATCACCCACCTTAATGGGAGGCTATGATCTAGTTATCGTATAACTATTTATTTTAAGGACCTAATAATTTTAGAGGATTTTAATAATATGAAGATAAATTAACTAATCAAGTTCTCCCACTGAATCTATGAAATCAGTAGAATGAAACAAGATTAAGTCAGGTTAAGTGGCACATAAATCAGTCATACTGATATTCTTACAGGCATGGGTCAACCCGAATTAGGTAAATGATCTGAATCATAAATGGTTCACCACAATGACCAGGTGAGAGAGATCGATGGGAGGGATATACTATTAACTCGTTAAAGACGCATCAATATGAGTAGCTCCCAATTAAAAACCATTCGATTGTTGATCCTAGAGCAACTTGCCATCCCACCTTGACATCATACGGTTAACCAATTCTGATTTGACCATCTAATAGATTCATGCTCAACCACGGAGCCTAATCTACTTCCATTTGGTTTAATCAAAGAGAAGGACTTGATCAACTACAACTATTGTTTGATTTAGAGCATTCTTAACCTAATCTAATTAGATTTGAATAAATACTCTTTTAGTCCAGTTGATTTAAACCTTAGAGTCTAACCCTTTATGGACCCGATTTAGCTAACCTAAATGATTAAATATATTTCATGTTAACATGTCATATATTTCAATCAAGCATAATGTTACTACTTATAATTCCTATATTTAGATCATATCTAAAAAAATTTTTATGAACTAATATTTGACAATCAAATAAAACTCTCATAAATATTTGTATGTTTTATAACATAGACATCATGCCATCATATATCATATCTATATTTTTATACTAAACATGCAAATATTATGGTTTTATACAACATCAATATGTATCAAATATAAAATATCTTTTGAGAGTGTGTGTAATCTATGTTTTGATGCCAAAGCACAATTTAAATTTTCTTTAAACAAAGCATCAATGATAAAACAATCGCACGACAATATGTCACAGAATACCTCATTGAATGGGTAATTCGGATTTTCAATCCACCTGTGACCATATGGCCTTGTGATAAGTTTTAGCCATAATTACACAATTAATGAGAATATTAATTTACATGCAATAAATTAGATCATTAACGAAACCATGGCTCTGATACCATTTGTAGGGAGAAATAGTCTCCGAGGCATGCATATTTTTAAAAATTGATAACTATTATCATTGCGGAAATTAAAAGATTATATATTAATCTATCTAATATGCATCAAGATTATATCTTTGCCTATATATTCAGGGTCGTTTGATCTAAAATATGCATATAAAAACATCAAGATCATATCTTGATCTTCAAGATGACTAGTCACACTATTATCTTGAAGCCTGCCTTAAGATCTAGGGATCAAATCACTTACCTTAAGAACAGTAGGTAAATCCTTATTGTTCTGCAACCGTTTAATCGTCCGGCCTCTAGTATCATCCACACGAAGCCCCGAATGATCAGATTTTTGGGAGTGCTAGCTCGCGAAAAAATAGCTTTGCTGATCTTGAATCCTCTCACTTGAATCTTCCTCCAAGATCCACCAGGCTTCCGCTAACACCAGAATCACCAGGATTTTCTATTCTAACATTTTAGAATTACAATCCACGACAATTTAGAATTACAATCCACGACAAATCGTGTATTGCTGTTCTATTTTTTGTTCTGTGTTCTCTGGTGAGGAAATGCCCTCTATTTATAGTCTCGATTTAGCCTTGACATTTAATTCTGACATTTAAGAATCCGTTGTTTGGCAAAAGCAAAGAGACGCCGAAGGCGCGGCGCTTGGTTTTAATTCCGACGTTCGGAGAAAACCAAGGAGTCCCGGCGTTTGGTTTAGTTCCGTCGTTCGGAGAAAATCAAAGAGATGAGGGATAAATTCGACGTTCGGTAAATAAATATCATGTATTAAATTCTATCTCATGAGATGAGATTTTAGCCATCTCATCATATGAGATTCATATTCGAGAGGTTTGGGTTCTGATCTGAATTTATTTGACTTAACCCACATAGATCATGGTCCAAGCCTAAATCAAATTTGGCTAGTCCTGAATCTATTTAAATTCAAATCAAGTCTAATTTCAAATCAATATTTGAAATTGACTTGTCCTTCTAATAGACTTAAACCAAATTGAATCTTATTCAATTATACTTAACCCAATTGAGATAATTCAATCAATCAAATTGATTAATTAAATCATATACGATTCTCAATCGTTGATCAACAAATAGATCATCCTAGGAAACTTCTATGCGTGTGACTCTCTAGGTTCGAACCTAAGACGGTAGCATAGAAACAACTTTCTATACTAATCAATGTGCCCATCTAGCAATGGAACCCGCCGTTCGGATAGGTCGAAGAGTTGCCAAGCAAACTCCAAGAACCCTAAGAAACAGTTATCGTATAATTCATCCTCTTGACCACAAATGCTAAAGATGGCTTAAGAGCCTGTCAACTCTAAATAGCAAATCCATAAAGTGATTTCAACTTTAGTGATCATGTGACTTTCACATGAAGTGCCTTGGCCAAGGTCTTGCTAAATTGAAACACAAGCATTTCTCCTTTTAATGGGATAGGTCAAATTCCATCTTGATCCACAACTGACTACCACAAGTACTTGACTGCACCCAGTAACCTTTCGTAGCTGGATTAGAAATCCAGGTGGTCCGACACCTAAGTACAATGAGTTGCTTGTAAGCCACTGGTTGTGATCTTCAGGTCTGAAGGATACTTATACCTATATCTTCTCAGATTAACTCTTGACAGCAGAGTATCCGGAAATGAGTCATGTTCGGTGAAATGTACTCCTACACTTTCACCTGTATGTCATACCAGTGTCTCTACACTCCTTGGTTAAGAGGATAACCAACAAATATGATATACAACGTCCTATAATTGATAGTACTATAGCCCTGTCATAGTATATCATTTGGTCACGAACTCTTTTAAGGACTTTCTAAGATAAATCCTCCTTTATCGTGAGGAAGATCCTAAGGGCTTCATTACTTTCAGGAGTATTAAGAAGATGTTCTTGTAATGAATAAACTACCAAATAAATTTATTAATATATCAATTTATATACAATTTACATCAGCACAATCATCAAATGATTGGCTTTAGGATACAATTCCCAACACCGTCGGCACCTAAAAGCCTGGGCCAGCTAAGCATAAAGCCCGACACCTATCGGCACCTAAAGCCCAGGGCCAGCTAGGCATGAAGCCCGACACCCGTCGGCACCTAAAGCCCTGCACCAGCCAGGCATGAAGCCCGACACCCATCGGCACCTAAAGCCCTGGGCTAGCCAGGCATGAAGCCCGACACCTGTCGGCACCTAAATCCCTGGGCCAGCCAGGCATGAAGCCCGACACCCGTCAACACCTAAAGCCCTGGGCCAGCCAGGCATGAAGCCCGACACCCGTCGACACTTAAAGCCCTGGGCCTGCCAGGCATGAAGCCAGACACCCGTCGGCACCTAAAGCCCTGGGCCAGCCAGGCATAAAGCCCGACACCTGTCGGCACCTAAAGCTCTGGGCCAGCCAGGCATAAAGTCCGACACCCGTTGGCACCTAAAGTCCTGCACCAGCCAGACATAAAGCCCAACACCCATCGGCACTTAAAGCCCTGGGCCAGCCAGGCATGAAGCCCGACACCCGTCGGCACCTAAAGCCCTGGGCAGCCAGGCATAAAGCCCGACACCCATCGGCACCTAAAGCCCTGGGCCAGCCAGGGCCAGCCAGGCATAAAGCCCGACACCCATTGGCACCTAAAGCCCTGGGCCAGCCAGGTATAAAGCCCGACACCCGTTGGCACATAAAGCCCTACCCCAGCCAGGCATAAAGCCCGACACCCGACGGCACATGAAGCCCGACACCCGTCGGCACCTAAAGCCTTGGGCCAGCAAGGCATAAAGCCCGACACCCGTTGGCACCTAAAGCCCTGCATCAGCCAGGCATAAAGCCCGACACCCGACGGCACATAAAGCCCGACACCCGACGACACATAAAGCCCGACACCCAACGGCACATAAAGTTTGACACCCGACGACACATAAAGTCCCACCGGCCAGATAAAGTTCGACCACCATTGGCACCAAAAGCCACATGCCTACTTGGCGCAAGGCCCGACATACTCCTTGCAGAACGGTGCGCCGTCGGTCCTGAGGAACCCGCCTACTTCAACCTCCAATGACCGGCGCTTCAACCTCAAGAAACCTATCCTTCCTGGCCCCAAGTTTCGGTCCTAGATGGCTAAGACGGAATAGCTCATATGAGTTGAGAGTTATCCCCTGGTACTAGCGGGACTAATGGGACCATGGGGCCGCGCATTGTCAACCAACGAATTCAGGGTAAGAGTCACAAATAGACAATGTATTTTGAAAAAAAGTATTTCATTAATTTGAAGGGATTACAAAATGTCGACATCGTCGGACTTGCAAAAACAAAAATACAAGCTCACGGTTCTGCTGGCACGGGCTCATCGTCGGAGGGAGCTGAATCTGAGAAGTGATCTGGCTCAACTTTTAGGGCTTGGGGAATGTTCAAATCCCAGGCAATTTTCTCCTTCCCATGCTGGAATCCTTGAAGGAACACCGCCGCCGAGGCTTCTGCCAAATCATCTGTAAAGCGCTCGGACGCTTTGTACTCCTCTATAATTACGGCGGTCCTGGCCACGATGGCAGCTTCCACCTCAGTGGTCCGAGCCATCTCCTCCGTAGCGAGGGCCGCCACCGCAGCCCTCTCGGCCTCCCGGGCGCAGCTCGCCTCCTCCTCAGATTGGCTTGCCCCTTCCTTCGCTGCCCGTGCCTCCTCCTCCGTGGCCTTTTCTCTCTCCTCGGCTGCAACTATCCGACCCTCGATCTCCTGGAGGGCCAGGGTCAGCTCAGAGATGTATAGATCTCTGGCCATTACTGCGTTCTCGGCCTTCGTCATTTGGTGGAGCGCCGCCCACAGACGGTTGGCGTCGGCCTCTGCTCAGCTTTCAGCTGCCCTAGTTTCACTAGCCCAGGCGCTTTTGGCCGATTCCATCGCCTCCTCGGCCACCTCCACGCGGTGCTGGGCATCTTCAGCCTCCTTCTGCGCCTCGCACAGAAGGGCCTTCCCACCATGGATTACCTCCCTGGCGGCCCTCAGGGAGTGCGCGAGCTGCATGGAAGTTCCAGGTTAGCCAAAAGGAAAGAAAAAAGAAAAAAAGGGAAACATAAAGGCAAAGGGCGGAAAGATCGCTTACCCTGACGACGACCGCATAGGAATCCCGGAAGAATGTGTTCGCCTTCTAGTGGCTGAGCTCTTCCAGGACTTCCGGCATAAAGACCGGGGCAAGGACCCGTTCAGCCCAGCGACCATCGTTCAAGATGGAGTCCTGGGATGGCCCTGGCTTGGACCCGCTCTGTTCGGCTATCTCGACATTCTCTGGCTCAATGCGCGGGCTCCTCCTAGGCGTCCCCTCGGGGGGTGGGCTTGCTATCCTTGATGGCCCCTCGCCCCAGTCCCTGGCAGCCTCCGGCGGAGTTGGTTCGCCAGGGGTAGGAAGCTCTTCCACCACTATGGGCTTCGCCGCTGCCGGCTCCTTTGCGGCTGGCTCGCCGCCATCTCTGGTGGGGTGTCGGCTGTGAGATCAATTTCTGGAGCAGCCGGGAGGTCTTGTGGTGTCTGTGATCGGGGAGCCCGAGCTGTCGGATGTTTCGGGGCTGGAGCTCGCTGGCCTTCTGTCAGCTCCCCCTCCTCTCTGGGGCCACCGACTGCACACCTGCACACTTGTGGTAATCGGATAGAGTTTTACTAGTCTTTATGTAGCGCTCCATAAAGAGCTAGAGAACCCCAACTAATTATCATAAGTGGCAGACACACGAAAACACATCCTGTTAAAAACTTTTCACTTTCATCTCAATATATACAAATCACCCAATCAACATTAAGCATCAACCTGCTCAGATAATATTTTTCATGACATTCCTCAGGCAGTTTACAAGATCACATTCACATTCGACATTAAAATCCTAAGTGCACACATCATACTCATAATCTTCTCCAAAACATAAGTCTCGTATTCATATCCAAAAAGGTCTAAAACATCATTACATCCCACTGTACACATACACATATACAAAATACAATTATCAAACCACCTCTCTCAATATACAAGGCTAGCATTTAAACACTCTTGCATCCAAGCAAGCTTCACCAGCTAAGGGTCCTGTCCTGCTTATCTTGTGATCCTGGCAGAAATACTCACTGATCTGAAAGAACATTTAAATCATAGAGGGATGAGACCTAAGTCCCAGTGACTGGATAACCATCTAACTATGGAGAAATAGAGAACCATTACCTCTTAATTTCAATCGTATGCTGAAACTATTTAACTTGTACAACTCAAAGTACATTTTTAACATGATATCAGATAAAATAAAATGTAGCTTATTCTTCAAATAACATATCAGTACTGGAATACTCTATAATAACTCTTCACTGAAAGATAACTCATTAAAATAAAACTTCATGCATTACAATATGAAGATATGCATTCTTTATCTACAACCCAGACTCCCATCAGGATCTGCTTGCCCACTGGCATCTCAAGTAAGATCTCCCTCTCGGGATAACTATTTGGCCCATTGGCCCTTTTTATATCACAACATATGCTTTTAGATCTCATGATGCTGGGCTGTGTGTGTAATGCCTCTGAGGTACCACCCTACAGTCGCCCTTCTGTAGGTGTACTCTCATCGGGTGCGTGACTAGCAACAGGATCCCCGCACAAATAGCACCCCTTACCCGTGCGGTTCACCTGGCAAAGTGCTTTGTTCCTTAACCCTGGAACCTCGGGTTTTCTCTCTGCCCCCACGGGCTATATATAGTAATCAGCTCCACTGAGCTATGATTCATGCCCCCACGGGCTGCTCACAACCAGCCCCACTGGCCTGGTTAGGCATGCACTCACCCCTGATTCTGGGGTTCATCGTACGATCTGTTCGCAAGGAGGTGCCGGCTCGATAGTAGTGTGCAATGCTCATGCTACAGTACAGTCTAAAGGGTGATCAGCCCCCTAGCTGCCTGATGCTCAGTATGACTCATACATCATTTGTAAAGCTTTATCATGCAAATATGCCATGTATACATTAAAAATTCCCTCATTGAAACTCATGCTTATGTGTTTATGCTCAAAACTCATTTATCAGATTATCATATACTAGGTTCTCATTTCTCATATTTAAAACATACATAATACTCCTAAACATACATACCATAACTAGGTATAAATCTCATTATACTAGCTCAAATTAACCTCTCATTGCTAGATGAGAAATCCACTCACCTTAGTAGGTTACTCCTCGACTGGTACAACTGGTACTCAACTCTGGTATTTCGGCTCCCTGGAATAACCCTCTTGACCTACGTCAACATACAGATACAATAGCTATTAGGATTACCTCCACACGAGGTTTTCCCATGAACCGCATGCATACATGATCTATCCTCTAATATCTCATTATTTTCTTCCACCCAATCTCTACTCAAGATTACTTCTACTATTACCTCAAAATACACTAATCTAAGAAAATCTAAAGTCATACAAGACCTAGGGAAGCTATAGCTTACCTGGAGTCGAGCACAAACCCCAAGCTTCCCTTTCCCTTTCTCTTTCTTCCTCCTTTTTCTTCTTCTTCTTCTTCCTTTTCCTCTCTTTCTTCTTCTTTCTTTCTTTCTTTCTTTTCTCTGGCTGAACCCACGTTCCCCTTTTTCTCTAATGACTTGGGGACCAAGTCATAGGAAACTTAAGGGTTAAGGCATGCCAAATCTCCCTTTTACCCTCACACACTCTTAACACACACTTTTTGGAAAACACGTGGCTCACTTATAACCATGCTATTTTGCCCTTATATTTTCTTTCCTAAGTTGCCCTTAACACAATTTGCAATTGACATCGGAGCCTTTTCCCCTTTTGCCCCTGATATAGCATTTTTTTAATAGATTTATAGCCCAGATCATCCTTTTTCGCTTAAATCTATACTTTTATGTAACATTTCTAAGAAAAGACTTTACCATCTTGAAGAACTCGATTTTAGAAATCCAACGGTTCAAACGGCATCCAAATCGGACTTGAAACGGATTAAATATGAATTTCTCAAGATTTAACTCAGAAAAACCTGCCGTCGCGGAGTCGGCTCGAACAGATTGCGAGTCGGCTCGAGCAGAAGTAGGGGTCGACTCCAGAAAAGTAGGGTCGACTCCTGAAAGTAGGAGTCGACTCCAGCACTGTAGGGGTCGACTCCTAAGCGTGCCGAAAGTTTAAAAACGTGCCGGAGTCGACTCCATCAGATTAGAGTCGACTCCAACCACTAAAAACGTCATTTTTAGGATAAAACTCAAACTAAACTTGATTTTTCTTGTGATTTAAACCCATTAAACTTAAGTCTCTCAATTTCTCAAATCAGACTCATTAACATTTAGAAATATACTTATTTACTCCAAAATTTCTTCTCTTTACATTTATCAAAAGGCCAACACACCCATATCAAGAAAACTTTCTGACTTTCATTTTAACTGAAAATGCCATAGATTACAAGGTTTTCAGGATGTTACAATTCTCCCCCTCTTAAGAAATTTCGTCCTCGAAATTTAGCTAGATATATTTTCAAATAGATGGGGGTACTTAAATCTCATCTCATCCTCTCGCTCCCATGTAGCCTCCTCTTTTTGATGATTTAACCATTGCACCTTAACTAACGGAATTCTTTTACTGCGGAGCTGCTTAATCTCCCTACTCAAGATCTTCACTGGTTCTGTTGCAAATGATAAATCCCCCTGTAACTCTATAGTCTCAGACTGAATCACATGAGAGGAATCTGGCACATACCTCCTAAGCATTGATACATGAAATACATTATGAATCTGAGATAACTCTGGAGGTAAAGCCAATCTATAAGCTAGTGTCCCAACTCTTTCCAGAATTTCATAGGGTCCAATATACCTGGGACTCAACTTGCCTTTCTTTCCAAATCTCATAATACCTCGCCAAGGAGATACCTTCAGAAAGACTCTATCTCCAACCTCAAACTTTACCTCTCTATGCTTTTTATCTGCATAGCTCTTCTGTCTATCCTGGGCTGCCTTTAATTTAGCTCTTATAATTTTAACTTGATCTGCTGTAAGCTGCACTAACTCAGGGCCTAACAGCCTTCTCTCTCCCTCCTCATCCCAACACACTGGAGTTCTACATTTTCTCCCATACAAGGCCTCATATGGTGCCATATCAATGCTAGAATGGTAGCTGTTATTGTAAGCAAACTCTACTAAAGGTAGATGATCATCCCAGCTACCAGAAAATTCCATGACACAAGCTCTCAGCATATCCTCCAGTGTCTGGATGGTTCTTTCTGACTGACCATCGGTTTGGGGATGAAATGCTGTACTGAACCTCAATTTAGTCCCCAAAGCTTTCTGTAATTCTGCCCAAAATTGAGATGTGAACCTTGGATCTCTATCTGATACTATCGATACTGGCACACCATGCCTACTCACAATTTCATGCACATATAATTCTGCTAATCTATCCAAGGTAAAGACAATCTTAATTGGCAGAAAATGAGCAGACTTAGTCAATCTATCAACTATCACCCATATAGCATCATTGCCCCTTCTGGTCTTTGGGAGTCCTACAACGAAATCCATAGTTATATGCTCCCACTTCCACTCTGGCACAAACAGAGGCTGAAGCTTTCCAGCTGGACACTGATGTTCAGCCTTAATCTGCTGACACACCAAACACTTAGATACATACTCAGCTATCTCCTTTTTCATACCATTCCACCAGTAATTCTGTTTGATAGTTCTATACATCTTAGTACTACCTGGATGCATTGAATAAGCTGAGCTATGTGCTTCCCTTAAAATCTGATCTTTCACTGATTCCACAGCTGGCACACAAACTCTGCCCTTGAATAATAACACTCCATCACCTCTAACAGAAAACTCTGACTGAGACCCACTCTGAATTAAATCTCTGGCTTTAAGCAAATGTAGATCTAGCAACTGAGCTTCTCTTATTTCTTCTAGCATTTGGGGTCTCACTCTGAAAGTAGCCAACAAGGCTCCTGACTCTTCTACAGCTAGCTCTGCATCTAACCTCCTTAACTCAATCATCAAGGGTAGCTGTACGGTTCTGATAGAAGCCAATGTGGCCATAGACTTTCGACTCAAGGCATCAGCCACAACATTAGCTTTCCCTGGGTGATACTCAATAGTGCAATCATAGTCTTTAATCAATTCAATCCATCTTCTCTGCCTTAAATTCAATTCCTTCTGGGTCAGAATATATTTCAAGCTCTTATGATCAGTAAATATCTGGCATCTTCTTCCATACAAGTAGTGCCTCCAAACCTTCAATGCAAATATAACAGCAGCTAACTCCAAATCATGGGTGGGGTAATTCTTTTCATGGGATCTCAACTGTCTAGATATATAAGCCACTACTTTCCCATTCTGCATTAAAACACACCCCAAACCCTTCAATGAGGCATCACTATAGATCACATAATCACTGGCACTATCAGGTAGTATTAGGATTGGGGCTGAGGTTAATCTCCTTTTCAATTCATCCATACTCTTCTGGCATTCATTTGACCAATCAAACTTGATATTCTTTCTAAGCAGCTTAGTCATAGAGAAGCCAAAATCGAGAAATTTTCTATAAATCTTCTATAATATCCTGCTAACCCCAAGAAACTCCTCACCTCAGTCTGATTGGTAGGTGATACCCAATTTACTATAGCTTCAATCTTTTGAGGATCTACCATAATACCTTTGGCTGAAACTACATGTCCCAAGAACTTTACCTCATCCAGCCAAAATTCACTTTTACTAAACTTTGCATATAATTGCTTTTCTCTTAATATCTGCAAAACTGTCCTCAGATGCTGTTCATGCTCTTCACTACTTCTAGAATAAATCAAGATGTCATCAATGAATACTATCACAAATTTATCTAGATACTCTTGAAATACTTGATTCATCAGGCCCATAAAAGCAGCTGGAGCATTTGTCAAGCCAAATGGCATTACCAAGAACTCATAATGACCATATCTGGTCCTGAAAGCAGTCTTAGATATATCCTCATTCTTATTCTCAATTGATGATACCCAGATCTCAGATCAATCTTTGAAAACACTGCTGCCCCCTGCAGCTGATCAAACAAATCATCGATCCTTGGTAATGGATAATTGTTTCTAATGGTCACCTTGTTCAACTGTCTATAGTCTATACACAACCTCAAGGTACCATCCTTTTTCTTCACAAACAACACTGGTGCACCCCATGGTGATATACTGGGTCTAATAAACCCTTTATCCAATAATTCTTGTAACTGACTTTTCAATTCTTTCAATTCAACTGGAGCCATTCTATAAGGTGCCCTGGCTATTGGTCTGGTATCTGGGGCTAGATCTATACTGAAATCAAATCCTCTGTCAGGAGGTAACCCTGGCAACTCCTCAGGAAATACATCTGAAAAATCCCTTACCACAGGGATATTCGTCAGCTCTAAACCATTGCCCTCTAGGCTCACTGCACAAGCTAAATAGGCTTCACATCTCTTTGCTAGCATTCTATTGGCTGACAGAGCCGAAATCACTCCTGAGGGTAACCCCCTCCTATCACCAACAAAACAGACTTCTCTATCATCAGAAGTTTGCAACATCACCTCCTTCCTTAAGCAATCTACTCTGGCTCTATGCACAGATAGCCAATCCATCCCCAAAATGGCATCAAA
>UESW01000813.1:0-21874 GCA_900491605.1 Calamus simplicifolius | reverse complement strand
AGGTCGAGCTGAATTAGCTTAGCTATTTAGGTCAACTAATTTAGCTCATTAACCATAACTCTTTAGATTAGGTAATTTCAAAATTGTAGTCGTAGCTTTTCATTTCTTTATAGCTGTTTATGCAATAATATTTGTGCATTTGTAGTTATTTACAATTGTTATGTCTTGATTATTTACATTCTGCTTCAAATTGAATGATGCATTAAATTATGTAATGCTAGATAGAAAGTCTTGTTGTAATATTATTTAATTTTCAGCAACAAATTAGTAGTTTCAATGATTTATATTTTAGTCTTCACAAACATTTGTATTCGACACAATAATCTTAAAAGTCAGACTATATATAGAACACTATTCCATGTATAATTGACAAGAAGTTAAGAATAACAAGCATAAGTTCGATTGTCTTCGGACTTCCATATTATTAATCACAGCACTATAACCTTTAGACCCGTTTGAGAATTTGTAAGCCTTAGTCTTGCAAATTCTCAAATTGTCCTGGTGGACAGTTTGAGAATATTTTTTGCGATATGTTAGTCTGCTATTAATCATCGTTGGGTGAGATTCGGTTTGTATTTGCTCATACGTTCTCCTAGTGTGGCTTATATACCACACATTTAGGAGAACATATGGGGAAATGCTGCCGAAATTTAATAGCAGAATAACATATCACAAAAAATATTCTTGAATGGGATAGGGCCTTACCTTTTAGACATGGAGTGAAGGTAGAATTAATTTAGACACTTGAATGCTTGTGAAGTCTCATGATTAAACGGACCGCCTTGCGGCCCGACCCAAACTCAAGCCCTAGCATTAGCCATGAACCTGTGCCTCGGTCCTTGCTAGCACGCCAAGGATCGTAGCCGTGGCCGGCCTTGCATGGTAGGGACCTTAGTTGTCTAAAAAAAAATTGGTTTAGTTATAAATGATTTAAATGGTTGTTATTAACCTTAGTTGTGTAAAAGAAATAATTTAGTTATATATTTAGTAATACTAATATAGTTTTATTTGTGGTTTCCTTTAATGGTTTACCAGACTTTGTATAAGTCGGTCAAAAATGAGCGGGGCTCGCTCGTGGATGTATGCAAGGATAAAAGATGGCTTGCTTAATCCAGATTTTCTGAATGGATTGGAAGAATTTATCGCATTTGCATGTAGCCAACCTGAATGGATGGATGGGCCTAGGATTAGGTGCCCATGCAACTTCCACAGGTGTCAGAATAAAGCCTACAGAGATGTGGAAACTGTTAAGGTGCATTTGTGTAAGAAGGGGTTTGTTCCTGATTACTATGTTTGGTACTGTCATGGTGAACCAGAGGATATTCCAGCAGCTGTTATAGGCCAACAAGAGTCAATTCCCGTAGATGAACCATTTGTGAATTTAAACACATATGAACAAATGGTGATGAATGCATCGGGTAATGAATTCAATCAGAATACATTTATGGAAGAACCAAATCCAGATGCACACAATTTTATGATATGTTGCGTGCTGCAAATCAAGAATTGTATCCTGGTTGTGAGGGTCATTCCCAGTTGTCTACAGCTGCTCGAATGTTGAATATTAAGGCAGAACATCGATTATCAGAAAAGGCGTTCAATTCTGTAGCTGGGTTAATCAAAGAAATTTTGCCAAATGATAATGTTGTAGCAGACAGTTTTTACGCAACAAAGAAGTTGTTGCGTGGGCTTGGGCTCCCAGTTAATAAGATCGATTGTTGCTTGAACAATTGTATGATATTTGGGGTGAAGACTCAGAGCTGAGATGGTGTAAGATTTGTGGGCAATCGAGGTACAAAAACGAAGGAGGAGCTAGTACAAGTAGGAGGAAAAGTGTGCCTTACAAGAGGATGCATTACTTTCCTCTTACCCACGCCTGCAGAGATTATACAGATCTGAGGCAACAGCTGCTGATATGAGATGGCATGCGAACATGAATCTAAAGAGGATGAAATGCGGCATCCATCAGATTCAAAAGCTTGGAAGCATTTCAATGAAAATCATCCTGATTTCGCTGAAGATATAAGGAATGTGAGATTAGGTCTTTGTACCGATGGCTTCCAACCATTTGGTCAAGCGGGGCAACAGTATTCATGTTGGCCTGTGATACTGACTGTATATAACCTTCCTCCATGGAAGTGCATGAAAGATACTGCAATGTTTTTGACCAGTTTTGGTTCCAGGACCATCAAATCCAAAGGAAAAGATTGATGTCTTCTGCAACCGTTGGTGGCCGAATTGAAAATGTTGTGGGAAACAGGAGTCGTAGCCTACGACATTTCTATGAAACAGAATTTCATCATGAGAGCTGCTTTGATGTGGACAATAAGTGACTTCCCGGCATATGCAATGTTGTCTGGTTGGAGCACTGCTGGACGTCTGGCATGCCCTCATTGCATGTATGATTCGGATGCATTTACATTGCAGAAGAGTGGTAAGCAGTCATGGTTTGATAATCATAGGAAGTTCTTGCCCCCAAATCATCCTTACAGGCGTAACTTGATCGCCTTCCGGAAGAACAAAGCAGTCACAAAATTGCCGAACCGGTTAGGTCCGGCACGGATATATTTGATACTATAGAGCATTTGGGGTTGAGGTATGCTTGGGAACCAGATGCAGATAGAATAAATGGCCGTATATGTAAAGAACATAACTGGAAGAAGCGGAGTATATTTTGGGATTTGCCTTATTGGAGCACAAATCTCATCCGGCACAACTTGGATGTTATGCATATCGAGAAAAATTTCTTTGATAACATATTTAACACGGTGCTAAACATCCCGGGAAAAACAAAGACACTGCAAAGTCAAGAGAAGAACTTAATCAGTATTGCAGAAGAGGTGATTTGAGAGGAGTGCCGACGGGACCTATCCTAAAGCCTGTTACACTCTTGACAGAAATTCACGAGAAGTTTTATGTAACTGGCTTAGAGGGTTAAAATTTTCCAGATGGTTATGCCTCAAATATCGGTAGGTGTGTGGACATGCATAAGCTCAAGTTGTTCGGCATGAAGAGTCACGACTGCCATGTTTTCATGCAACGGTTATTGCCTATAGCTTTTCGTGAGTTGCTTCCGCAACATGTCTGGAAGGCATTGACGGAGCTCAGCTTGTTCTTCAAGGAGTTATCTGCCGCAGTCATTACTTCTGCATCCATGGCAAGGCTTGAGGAGGAAATTCCAATTATTTTATGCAAGCTGGAGCGAATATTTCCTCCCAGTTTTTTTGACTCAATGGAGCATTTACCGGTTCACTTGCCATACGAAGCGAGCATAGCTGGTCCCGTGCAGTATCGCTGGATGTATCCTTTCGAGAGGTAAATATATACATCATTAAGACATGTTGACATTTCAAATATTATTTCATTGCGAGAAAATTGGTTAATTTTTTGTCTCAACTTTACATATAGGTACCTTAAGAAGTTAAAAAATAATGTGCGTAATAAGGCAAGGGTTGAAGGTTCTATATGCAATGCACACTTGGTCGAAGAAGTTTCAGCTTTTGCCTCGCATTACTTTGAGGGTCACGTCCACACGAGGAGCCAAAATCTTGGTCGTAACGATGACGTATGTGTGGACGAAGGAGAACCTAATGACGGTAGAATATCAATTTTTAAAGGTATCGGCCGTTCATTTGGGGGCAGAAGTCAAGAAATCTTAGCGATATGGAGTATAATGCAGCACATTATTATATCCTAATGAACTGTAGAGAAGTCGATCCATATATTGAGTAAGTGTATACTTCAATGCTTAATTGGAACTTCTAATTTAAATTACAATATACCATAATATTTAATTGCTAACATCAGTTTTAATCCTTATCATCCCATAAGGATGTATTGTGATAGACAACGACAGATGAATCCCGACATCAGTCAAGTTGCAATTGGACAGAAGTTAGAAACGGAGTTCGCTTACTGGTTTTATGAATTTGTGAGTAGTATCACTCAATCAATTTCAGTAATGGCTTTAATTTTTGAATTGGTTGTGAATAGCTTATTAATTTATAGGTAAACGGTCCATGGTCCACAACCGACAATATTTTTTATTAAATGTCTATCGCAATGGCCATTGAAGACCGTAACAACCTCTACTGGCTATTTTGTTAATGGGTACAAATTTCAGATTGAACGATTAGCAGCTTCAAGAGGCACGCAGAACTGGGGCGTGTGTGTTAAAGGAGAAAGTGTTGGAGCAAATATGCAGGATTATTACGGAAAGTTAGTAGAGGTGGTTGAAGTTGAATATCCCGGTTGGCCTATGAAACGAACCGTATTGTTTCGTTGCGATTGGTTCGATCCGACAATTCCTGTGGGCAAAAGGGTTCATAACGACTACAATTTGGTTGAAGTGAACCATCGACGAAGATTGCAGAAATATGACCCATTCATCCTTGCATCCCAAGCTCAGCAAGTGTTTTACTGCGGATATCCAAGTTTGCGCAACGACAAGCGAGATTGGTGGGCTGTTTCTAAAATCGTCCCACGTTCAACAATCTTATTAGAGGAGAGTTCATCAAGTCAATCAGCCGAGTGCCCTGCATTTCAAGAGGATGAGATGGAAATGCATGCAATTGAGGACGACACAAGGGCTCCTGAAACATCACTTAGAGATCCAAATGGTGATGTCCAAGAAATTGCGGATGCAAATGTTCGGTTTCCTTCCGATGATAATGAAACTGAATCGCAGTCCGATACGGCATCGGATGTTGAACCAACATTTCACGAAACAAATGACACCGATTAAACATAGAGGTTTTTTTAAATTTAACTTTATTTTATAAGTGTTAAATTTTTACATAGTCAATCATTAATCGTAATTTAATTGCATGAATCTTTAGTATTTTCAGTATGACGGGCAGAGGTAGATCTACCGATGACATACGGAGTGAGCAGGGACGTAGCCCTGCTGCATCAGATCACATGAGCTTTGGAGATGGAGAGTTCGGATCTCCACATATCGCACAGCCTTCGATCTCTCTAGCAGTCAGCGGTGATTGCATTGGTATTACCATCCAGCCGATCGGCACATACCTCCGAGAGTTCTTCCACCATCGGCCGCACCGTACTTCGACTTGATGCTCATGGGCTGTAAGTATATACTAATTAAAAATATATGTTTATGTTTTTAAGTCAATTACTTATAAACATGCATTTTTTTAACAGATTTATTGAGCAGCATCATGTATCCAGCCACATCAGCGCCGTATTTCAGAGGCGTGCAGATCCCAGTGGCTACGATTGGCGCCACGTATCTCCAGCCACGAGGGAGTTTTATTTTTTTGAGTTTCAGGTAAACTTATTAAATACAATTTATCACTGATATAAAATTTCTTAATCTTAATAAATTATGAAACTAACTGTTTATTTTAATGCAGAAAAAGTTTACGTGGGACCCTGCCAGCCATGATGCCATTAGGGCAGCATGGGAGGCTCTTACGGGACGCCGATACTCCGACATGCTTCATCGTTGGAGGTCATCGGGTCAGTATCCTGTGCATGTGCCAGAGGGTATTTGGCACGAGTGGCAGCAGGCCTGGCAGTCCGATGGCTGGCGCAGGAGGTCCGCATCAGCCAGCATGAACCGTCGATCTGAGAAGGGCGGTCCTGGCACGGGTCTCTCCCGCCATACTTCGGGCTCCATTTCGATTCAGGAGCACAGACGCCGTATGGTAAGAAAACATAAATAATTTAATTACTAATTTAGTTATTTACAAATATTTGTATTAATATTAATTTTTTTATTATTATAGTCTGAGCAGGAGGGCGGAGATCCTGGTGAGTTTCGTCTATTCAGGGCGACACACACCAGGAGGGACGGTTCCTGGGTCGACACGCGATCACGGAGGTTGCGGTAAGAAATTAGCTTTATGTAGTATCTGTTTAATTTCTAAAATTTTATTTCGAGAAATTTATTAACTCATTTATTATTGATTTTATAATTCAAAGACACAAGTCGAGGAGCTTCGCTCTGAGGCATCGCAGGTCGACTCCACTAATGGGGAGATGCCCGTCGAACTCTCAGCAGAGGAGAGTCGGCGTGTGTTTTTGGAGGCTGTTGGTGCCCAGCCGCGAGACCGCAGGGTCTATGGTCTATGCACTAGAGCTTCTTCATATTTTCCCCATCAGGCCTCCAGCTCGCGATTTTCTGATGATATTCCTGCCGAGCGTTTAGACGACATTCGGAGATCTATTGCGGAGGAGGTCGAGCACGAGTTCGAGCAGCGTATGCGAGGCCGGGATCAGGAGCTTGCAGACGTGCGAGATCAGATGCGTCATTTGCAGGATATGGTTAGCCGCTTGTCGCAGGGTCTCCAGCCTCCATATGATCGCTCAGATTCTTGATGTATTTTTTTTTCTTTTTATATGTTGTACATGAAAACTTTAAAATTTTAATATATTAATTATTTTTGGAAATTGAATGATTATTGTTTGGATCAATATGAGTGAAGAATGTTTCTATCAATATTTAAATGTAATGAAATTGTATTAACCGTTTTAATTTTTAATATTTTATTTTTTTTTACAAAAATTTAATTAGCGATGCATTAGCGACTGAAATTGCATCGCTAATATTTTCAAAATATTATTATTAAATATTACGACACAATGACCTGGCATCGCAATAATTTAAAAAAAAATTTAATAGCGACGCATTAGCGACTCAAATTGCATCGCTATTATATCTAAAATATTATTATTAAATATTACGACGCAATGACCTTGCGTCGCAATATTTTTTTAAAAAATTCTTGGTGACGCATTAGCGACTCAAATTACGTCGTTATTATATCTAAAATATTATTATTAAATATTACGATGCGACTAAATGCGTCGCAATATTGCGACGCAATTGAATGCGTCGCAATATTTAATAATAATTTTAAATATTAAAAATAGTTTTAAATTTAGCGACGCATTTGGATGCGTCGCAATATTACGACGCATTATTGCGTCGCAGAGAGTCGCAATATTACGACGCAATTGCGACAAATGGAGATTGCGACGGACATCTGAGCAACGCCGTCATTGCGTCGCTATTGCGTCGCAATAGCATGTTTAGCGACGCAATTGCGACGCATTTGAGCGTCACAATTTTTTTTCCCCTTGTAGTGTCATAAATTTCTCTAATTCCTTTTAAATTTTTTAAATATAAAAGTTAAAGTATGAGCCAGACATAAAGTAGAAGAATAAACAAGTCTATCTTCACTACATAAGGCTATAAATAAATGCATTGAGTTTTAACTCTATAATCTTCTATGATAGACTTGTTAATTCTCCCACCCTCCCCAACTAGCTTCCCCCCCTCCACGCCATGGAGTATCCAATCGCCATAGCAGTTCAACCAAAGTTATCAATTTTATTTCAAATTATATTTCATTTTGGCTTATGAAACGAAATGTTTCGTTATCGAACCATTTCGTGCTTCATTTTGAATATATATATATAATAAAAAGTTTGTTCATAATTTTATTCTTCATAATAATAATAACAACAACATAAAAATAAAGATAAAAGATAAATTTTTTGTTCACAATTCATAGTTTTCATCATCATCAACAACAACATACTTTGGAAGCTGAATAAGTTCTATAAATAAACTTTACTATAAGGAAATTAATCTTGTGGCATCAATTCATTCTGCATTATTAAGTCTAGTAGAAACTAATGATAGTTTAAGTCAATCTCGTTCATAACTTAGGATTCATAAAAGTAGCTGATTTTACTGGCAGAATGCCAAGCCTCCCAAGCCAAAATACATACTACAAAAAATCCGAGGGACCTATCTATACAAAACCCCAAGACCAATAGAGACAAACAAGCATACAACTGATAATAGTGCTGAGAAAGCACAACATTCGCAAGGAAAAATCTGTAAAATAAAATATTACAGGTAATCATCGATTTAACTAATTTAATATTGTGTTAAATTGATGAGAAAGAAGAAAACACTAAAAAGAACTAAAAATTACTACAAATTACTATCAACCTAATGAAATATCAATTCAAAAAAATTAGAATAAAAAATATGATGAAAAAAGAGAGAAAAGAACTTAATCTTGAATCACCAATCTTGTTAGATGTTTTCTTGAATGCTATCAAATATTTGATGCTATAATTTAGAAGAAAAAAAAGTGAGAGAGATGATAAGAAAAGAGATTGAGAGGTGCAGTTGAAAGAAGAGATAATGAGATACAGGTAGGATTTCATTTTTTTTGGCATTTTACATATGTTTCTTAAAATGGCCTTGAAAGGTTTAAGAATTCATAAATTTATTTTTGAAATATATTTTGCCGAAATGACCGAAACACGCCGAAACGATCGAAATATATCGAAACACGCTAAAACGATTGAAAAAACTTTCGAAGCAAAATGCAAGGCTTATCATTTCGGATAAGCCACTGAAATAAAACATTTCGATCGAAACGGTCAAAATGGTACGAAATTAATAACCTTGGTTCAAACTCTCTTATCCCCACCATCATTGTTGAAGGCCATTGGTAGCTTCATTGGAAAGATCACTGACGAGTTCACTGGAGTCAGCGTGATGGGTGCATGTGCCTACTGATTGGGGCTGTCATAAATGTTTGGTTTGATGAGGGATTACCCCCCATGTTGATGACTATCGAGGTGCTAAACAACTTGATCCGCCTGGTCCTGGAGGTGATGCAGCATCTTAAGGAGAAGATGGTGAGGACCATCGCCATGGATGGAATCAAAGGGTTTGTCTGTGGTCTGAGAATTTTGAATACCGTCTCTATTGTCACCATAAGCTTTCCTATTGTTTCATTTTATTTTTAAAAAAACAAAAGGCAACAATAATAACCAAAAATATGAAAAAAATAAAATAAAATTTATATTTCTAATTTTTTAAAAAATATCATGGCAATGCCAAATATTGTCTTACTTAAGTTTGACTCAATTCAGAATATAACTGATGTAACTCAGGCCTAGATCAACCTTTTCAAAAATCTTGAATTAAATCCCTATTGATCTTCGCTTCTCCAAAACACCTTTCTCAATCTAGTTGATGAGTCCTCATTTCTTTTCATTTCCTTGCATGTAAACATTTAGTATTTTTTAAAGAATCAATGTTTTGTTTATAAGTTTATCATTCATCTATTCTTTAAAATTATGGTCTGATTCTTGTATAGTACAAAAAAAATCACTATATTAAAATTTTTATTATTCAAAAATATTTATTGAATTAGACAATCTTTTAATTATATTTGAAATGTTTATTAATTTTATTTTTAATTATCAATATTATATATTTGATTATAGAAAGATTGTTGGATTTTTAATCTTCAATTATAGACCTGATTTTTCTTTTGTTCTTTCTAATTTCAATGTGAACTTAAATATTTTTATTAGATCTAAGTCATGCAATTAATTCCAACCTGACTTGCATAGCAAATGAAATTTTCTTTCTTTTAGTTGACCCTACTTCGTCTAATTTGGTCGGTCAATTGGTTAGATATTTTACCGGATGAACTCAATCAAGCACATCCAATCCAATATGATCCAACATAATTGAGGCCATGATAATGACTGCATTTGTTTAGTACTAGCGATTAGTGGAATGGTGGCAAGGCTGGCAAAAAATTCTTTCAATGTTTCTAAGTTTATTATTCATCTATTCTTTAAAATTATGCTCTAGCTCTTGTACGGTACCAAAAAAATCACTATATTAAAAGTTTATTATCCAAAAATATTTATTGAAGTAGGAAATCCTTTAATTATATTTGAAAATTTTAGTAATTTGTTTTTAATTATCAATTATTATATATTTGATTGATTATAGAAAGATTGTTGGATTTCTAATCTTCAATTATTGACCTTTTTTTCGTTCTTTCTAATTCCATTATGGACCTAAATATTTTTTATTAAATCTAAGTCATGCAATTGAGTCCAACCTGACTTGCACGATAAATAAGATTTTTATTTTTTAATTGACCCCACTATGCCTTATTTAATCAATCAATAGGTTAGGTATTGATCCAAATAATGTTATGAGATGAAACTTGATTAGATCAAGCACGTCCAATCTGACCCAACATAATTGAGGCCATGATAATGATCACATTTGTTTAGTATTAGTGATTGATGGAATGGTGATAGTGTTAACAAAAAAATTTCTTTCAATGTTTCTAAGTTATTATTCATTTGTTCTTTAAAATTACAGCCTGGCTCTTGTATAGTAAAAAAAAACTCACTATATTAAAAGTTTTATTATCCAAAAATATTTATTGAAGTAGCAATCCTTTAATCATATCTGAAAGGTTTTAGTATGTTTATTTTTAATTATAAATTATTATATATTTGGTATAGAAAGATTGTTGGATTTTTAATTTTTATTATCGATTTTAATTTTTTCTATTCTTTCTAATTACAATGCAGATCTAAATATTTTTTTAATTAAATTTAAGTCATGCAATTGATTCCAACCAAGCTAACATAGCAAATGAGATATTTTGTCTTTTAGTTGACCCGACTCCATCTTATTTGATCAATCAATAAGTTAGGTATTGATCCAAGATGATGTTATGGGATAAAATTTGATTAGGTCTCGATCAAGCACGTTCAACCTAATCCAACATAATTGAGGCCATTAAGATTGATGGAACGATGAAAAATTATTCTTATAACGAAAAGGAAGAATGCAATAGCCGACGACTTGGTCGAGCGCAACGAAGAAATTGATCCGCTTAATATTTACTACCGCAAAGTGATAATTTAACACTCCCAAATCAATGTATATCGCCATGTCAATGCTCAAAGGCACCCATGGATGGCCGACGACCCTGTCGCTGCTGTGGCTTTCAATTCACTGAATTTTTAACCAGCAAACTACCTTGGTTGGTAGATTTTTTTTTTATATTTTATTTTCCTTTCGGTAACCTCTGGCATGCATTTAATTTGTGGGAGCGAAGAAAAGAGCTATTGGGATTGATCTCCGGACCTGTTTAAATAGAGCGTACCATTCTGGCTGATGGTAGGCATGATCCTGCTTTCTTTCAACTAACGGTGGTGATGACACGTTGATAGAAAAAAAAAATTTCTTTCAATATTTCTAAGTTTATCATTCATCTTTTCTTTAAAATTATGGCCTGACGATCTTGTACAGCACAAAAAGAAATTACTATATTAAAAGTTTTATTATTTAAAAATATTTATTTAAGTAGGCAATCCTTTAAGGTTTTAGTAATTTTATTTTTTTTATTAATTATTTATATTTGGTTATATGAAGATTGTTGGATTTTTAATCTTTAATTATAGATCTGATTTTTTTTTTTGTTCTTTCCATTCTGATGTGGATCTAGATATTTTTATTAGATCTAAGTCGTGCAATTGATTCTAACTTAGCTTGAACAGTAGATGAGATTTTTGTTTTTTAATTGACTATGCCCTGTCTTATTTGATCGGTCAAGTATTGATCCAAGATGATGCTACAGGATGAAATTTGATCAGGTCTCGATCAAGCACATTCAATTCGGTCCAACATGATTGAGGTTATGACACTGACAACATTTGCTTAGTATGAATGATTGGTAGAACGGTGGAAATTCTTTTCATTTGAAAAGGAAAGAATGCTACAGCCGATGACTTGATCAAGAGCAACGAATAAAGTGATCCGCTTGCAAGTAATATTTTAAGACTCCCAAATCCATATCGGACTGTTGATTGTGGAATGTGCGTGCGTGTGTGTGTGTGTGAGAGAGAGAGAGAGAGAGAGAGAGAGTAGCGAGTACCCAACCACAAATCTTGCAATTTGGCCAGATGCACTTCTACTTAGACCTTATCCATCCAACTTTTCATATTTGTTATAAACTTCGTCCCACCCTGTTAAATATGTCTTGAATTTTATATATTGGGCCCGGGTTTTTTGACCCGACCCGATATTCTTGTTGGGCCCGGACCAAACCGGTCCGCTAGGGTTTATTTTATGGAAGTATTTTTTTGGGGAGTATATATATAGATATACATGTGAAAACTTCTGTAAGGGTTTTGTAAGGGTTTGGAGACCTCCTCCTCTCTTTTGATAATGGAACTTTGTTTGCCTTGCCCGTGGATGTAGATCACCATGATCGAACCACGTAAATTCTTTGTGTTCCTTTGTTTGTTTATTACTTTGATTTGTTTATTGATCTGATTTCCGCAACAAACTGGTATCAGAGCTTTGGTTCGGAAACAATTTGTTGAAAAAAAAAGGGTGAAAAACCTAACCCTAATTTTTTTTTATTGTCTTGGTCTCCTCCCCTGTTTTCTTCTTCCGCTGGCTGTGGTGCGGCGACGGCTTGGAGGGGCCGAATCAAGGAATCCGCCGCTGGATTCGCTGGAGAGCGAGAGAAAAAACAGGAACAGAGGATTTGGATTTTTCCCACGCTCGCTTCCTCGTTGGATCCGGTCTCTTGCTTGGAGGGGCTTCGTTTTCACCGTTCCCTGTTCGATTCCATCCGCCTGGGGTTTTCGGTTGGAAGGCAAACGCAAGGTTTCGTATTCCGTGGAGGGGATTTTGTATTCCGAACTCTGATCGAGATCTGGAATCCGGAATCACGAGGATTTGGCGCGTGGTTTCATCAAATCGCTGTTTTAGAGGAATTTTAGAGATACCAAGGACAAACTTGTTCGCCGCTCTCCCTCCAATTGCACGCTCTTCGAACGTTTGCCACAACGACGACGAGGAGAAGAGGAGGTGATTTTTTTTTTCCTCTGTCCTTTCCCAGGTGGAGTCGGCCAGTGACGCGGAAAAATTTGGAAAATTTCCTTTGGTGTTGTGCTTGTCGAAGAAGTTCCTTGACCTTGCTTCAGCTTCAGAGACAGTTCAGGGCAATAGGAAAGTTCTGTTTGGTTTGCATGATGGTTTTCTCAAATTGGAGAAGGATTTAGAGAAATCTGGAGTTCATATCTCAGTTCAGCATCTAGAAAAGGGGAATTTTCTTTGTGACAGCAATCGCGACTCTTCTCCTGTCTCCCGATCCGACGCGCTAGGCGTATCTGCTGTGAAGAGGAAGCGGTTGTTCCGTCCGTGAAGCTGTTCCCAGTATCTTTTCTTCTTCTTCAATCCAAACAGAAAGATCGTTTCTTTCTTAAGAATTTTTGGGATGTCATCTTTGAAGTTTCAGATTGCACCATTTGATGGACAGAACAACTTCGGATTATGGAGAATAAAGATGAAGGCTTTATTGAAGCGAGAGGGTTCTGTCAGGGCACTGGATAATAATTATACAGATGACATGACCACGGCTGAGATTGAAGAGATGGATGAGAAGGCGCATAGTGCGATCCAGTTATCTCTAGAAGACAATGTTTTGCGAGAAGTCGCAGATGAGGAAACAGCGGCCGGTCTTTGGAAGAAACTGGAAAGTCTCTACATGAAGAAATCTTTAACATCGAGACTTTATTTGAAGCAGCGTCTTTATACCCTAAAGATGCGAGAAGGTACGCCTATTAAGGAACACTTGAATGAGTTTAATAAGATTGTTATGGATATGAAAAATCTAGATATTAAACTCGAGGATGAAGATCAAGCTTTGATCGTGTTATGCTCTTTGCCTGCCTCATACGAAAATTTTGTGAACTCGATGCTTTATGGACGTGACTCCATAACTCTAGAGGATGTTAAAGCATCCTTGAATTCTGCAGAATTGAGAACAAAATTGAATGGAAATACTAGTGGAGACAGGGCAGATGGTTTATTCGTGAGAGGTAGGGCAAAGAGGAAGGATAAAGCTTCTAGAAAGAAATCTGTTGGTCGTTCAAAATCTAGGCCACCTGGAGATACGACGAACATTGAGTGCTACTATTGTCACAAGAAAGGACATTACAAGTCAGATTGTCCTGTGCTCAAGAGAAAGGATAAGCAACGTAGTCAACGCCAAGATGCGGCGAATATTGCTGAGAAAGATGAGTCTAGTGTGTCAGACAGAGTTCTTACGACATGCTCTGTTGTTAGTCTTTCAAACGATGTTTGGATAATGGATACAGGAGCATCATATCATATGTGCCCAAATAGGGAATGGTTCACCACATACGAACCATTGAATGGTGAATCAGTTTTTATGGGAAATGATGCAGTATGCCAAATTGTGGGAATTGGTACTATTCAGATTAAGTGCCATGACAAAGTTGTGAGAACCTTGACTGAAGTTAGGCACATACCAGACTTAAAGAGAAACCTTATTTCTTTGAGCTGTTTGGATTCCATTGGGTGTATGTACTCAGGTGGAGGTGGAGCTCTAAAAGTCACCAAAGGCAATCTAGTTGTCATGAGAGGAAACAAGGTGAATCACTTGTATCATCTACAGGGTAGCACAGTTGTGGGTTCTTCGATTAGCACAGCAAATTCTGTTTCTGCTGATGATAGAACAAAATTGTGGCATATGCGTTTGGGCCATATGAGTGAGCGTGGCATGACAGTTTTGAGTAAACGTGGTTTACTATGTGGTGAGCAGACAACCTCACTAGATTTCTGTGAGCACTGTGTTCTTGGCAAGCAGTGCAAGGTCAGTTTTAGTACAGGCACACATTCAACGAAGGGTACACTCGACTACATACATTCTGATTTATGGGGACCGGCACAGGTTCCATCTAAGGGTGGTGCTCTTTACTTTGTGACATTTGTTGACGATTATTCCAGAAAAGTCTGGGTTTATTTTCTGAAAAGAAAAAGTGAAGTGTTTGAAACCTTCAAGAAGTGGAAAGCCCTTGTTGAGAATCAGACAGGGAAGAAGATCAAACGTCTGAGGACCGATAACGGTCTTGAGTTCTGTGGTGGTGATTTTAATGATTTCTGTGCAATGCAGGTATCGTTCGACACCGTACTGTCAGGTACACTCCACAGCAAAATGGAGTGGCAGAAAGGATGAACAGAACTTTGTTGGAGAGGGCAAGATGCATGCTCTCTAATGCTGGCATGGAAAAGGCTTTTTGGGCTGAAGCAGTTAACACTTCTTGCTATCTGGTTAATCGTTCTCCTGCAACAGCAATTGAATGCAAGACTCCTTTTGAGATGTGGTCAGGTAAGCCTTGTGATTATTCAAATCTAAAGGTTTTTGGATGCCCTGCTTACTATCATGTTAAGGATGGTAAACTTGAACCTAGAGCAAAGAAGTGTATCTTTGTTGGTTATGCTGATGGCGTGAAGGGTTATCGTCTGTGGTGCATGGAACCTGATTCACCTAAATTCATTATTAGTAGGGATGTTACTTTTAATGAAAAGTTTATGCTAGATCAAAGGAATGTTGTTGATGAGTCTGCAGGAAACCATGAGAGTGATACAAATGAGGTGGAGGTTCAGGTTGAGCTTCGAAAAAAAGGGCTCTCAAAATGGTTTGAGCGAGCAAATTGTTACTATTGATTCTAGTTCAGATGAGGAAGCTCAAGATGAGGTGGAGCAGCCATACTCTATTGCTACTGGCAGAGAAAGGAGGGAGATTCGACCCCCTCAAAAATATGGGTTTTCTGATTTGGTGGCTTATGCCCTTACGACAGCAGAAGATATGGGTATTCAGGAACCATCTACCTATACTGAAGCTGTTACTTGTTCGGAATCAGAAAAGTGGACTGTTGCTATGGCTGAAGAACTGGAATCACTTCACAAGAACCAGACTTGGGACTTGGTGCCATTGCCTAAAGAAAAAAGAGCCATTGGGTGTAAATGGGTCTTTAAGAAAAAGGAAGGTATTCCAGGAGTTGAAATTAGTAGAGGCAAGGAAGACCATGCTGCTGATATGCTGACCAAGATAGTTCCCGCCAACAAGTATAAGCATTGCTTGGACTTGATTGGCATGCTTGTTTGAGGTTTGCTCCTTCTGGGGCTTGGTGGCGAGGTGAATGAAAGTTCTATTTTTGTTTTGAAGTGGATATGTTTTTTTCGTTGCATCCCTTGTTTCCTACACCGAGTTAGCTCACGTAGGCTTAGGGATACTGGGAGAATATGTTCAACTTCTAGTTTGTTAAATTCAAGCCAAGGTGGAGATTTGTTAAATATGTCTTGAATTTTATATATTGGGCCCGGGTTTTTTGACCCGACCCGATATTCTTGTTGGGCCCGGACCAAACCGGTCCGCTAGGGTTTTATTTTATGGAAGTATTTTTTTGGGGAGTATATATAGATATACATGTGAAAACTTCTGTAAGGGTTTTGTAAGGGTTTGGAGACCTCCTCCTCTCTTTTGATAATGGAACTTTGTTTGCCTTGCCCGTGGATGTAGATCACCATGATCGAACCACGTAAATTCTTTGTGTTCCTTTGTTTGTTTATTACTTTGATTTGTTTATTGATCTGATTTCCGCAACACACCCCAAGTTGGTTGCGTAGACATAAAGCAGCACTTTGTTAATAATTTAGCAGAAGCTTATCATGTCGAGGTGGGCCTAGCTATCCAACGGATGGGATAGCCGGTTGGGTTCCAAATGTTTTTTGTCCAACTTCAAGCTAAGCTCAGATTTGAGATATTGGTGTATCCACCCACTTGCACACCATTTAAAGTAGCCGTCTATCTGATATGTCGTGTGGGCCTGACTGGCAGTATAAAGGAGCACTCAACTCGCCGGATTTGATTCACCGCAAGCACAAGCAGCTGGTTGATGATGATGTTAGAATTAATACGGCCGGTCTCCTCCTAGTCCTAGTAGTGCTAAAGCGGACATCGATCTCTTACTGGTGTCAAATCCTAAGAACCCCAATAATATTCGCTAGCTGCTGAATTCATCCTTCTCATCCTTCTTCCAAGCCACAGCTGGTGTGGAAAGCAAAATGCGGTTCAATGCCGTAAGCGACCACACTCAGATCACAAATGATGGCTTTGAGATCGATCCTGATCCATTCCAGGGGGAAAGGTGGTTTCCTTTCGGATGGAATGGGCATCATTAACTCACCCACTTTGGAGGTCCAGGACCTGAAGGTGATGGACTTGGTCGTTGTCCATTCCGGCTTTAGCCATCGAAGGACTCATGAGACTTTGGACGCCCCTCCGACCATGAGTTCCCTCTGTCTCACCGTGCCCTGCCACTGACGTCCAGTCAGTCTGACTCGCCAAATTTTTTTTTTTTTTGGGCAATCTTTGGCATGCATTTGTGCGGGCGAAGAAAAAGAGTGTTTCTTTCAACTGGCGGTGGTGATGACACGTTGATAGAAAAAAAAAAGGATGATTACTGTTTGCCACCGGCATTTACCAGGTTGATACTCAAGAACATTTTAAATTAAAAAAATACCGTAGGGTTTCTCGACGTTATTGATTATAGACAGGCTTTGAAGGGTCTATGATGTCTCACAGCTTCCCTTTCTTTCCGTGTATCAAGAGATCCTATATTGTGACACTACATCCTAGCAATATTATGGACAACGTACATTATAAACCTGCACCTCGAGGAGAAAAGTCGTTGCCGTCCTTCTCCAAGTGGGCAACTGGCTGGCAAATAGTGTGGATTCTTTTTTTATTTCTTTCTTTTTCTACAGCATTTCCACTTGTCATCTTCATCTCTACTTTTGGGACATGGTCTTCGAAGCTCTATATATTATTAGCTAGGATCAGGGATCATCTTACCTCACGGCTTCCCTTTCTTGTTGCGGTTTGAGAGATCCATCCTCCTCCTTTGATAGCCTCGACGAAATGGCAATGATCTTAGATGCCTTTGTGGGAATTTCTATCCAAAAACTTGCAGAATTTCTAGAAGGAGAGATCTCCATGATGCTGGGCGTGGAGGATGAGCTCAGAAGGCTTCAGAGGAGAATGGAGAGGATAAGCGTCCGTCTTGAATCTGCAGAGCGGAAGAGACTTCTAGATGGAGACGTCCGTATTTGGGTGAGGCAGTTGAAAGATGTCTTGTATGATGCTGATGATATCATTGATCTTTGTGAGATCGAGGGCAGAAAATTATTGGAAGGTCATCCATCCATGGTACGTCATCCTTCATCTTTATTTTCCTGCTTCAGCTGCATCAAGTTCCGACATGAAATTGGTAGCAAAATTAGAAAACTAAATAACAGGCTAAAACAGATTGCAGAAGATGAATCAATATTACCTAAACTGGAATACTCTATGCAAGATGTTCATGAGAGTAGAATAAATCATCGTCAGACTTTTCCTAATGAGGTTAAGTCTGATATCGTAGGGACACAAATTGAAGAGGCTACTCAGAATATTGTGGTGTCATTAATTAAAGAAGATAATAAAAGATATCGTGTTTTGGTGATTGATGGAATGGGTGGAATTGGCAAGACCACTCTTGCTTCTAACATATACAACGATCAAAGGATCAAAGACAACTTTCCTATTCGTGCATGGGTGTGTGTTTCTAAGGATTTTTCAGAGATAGAGCTTCTCAAAGAGATGATTAGGAACATTGGTGGAAATTATGGGGAGGCTGAAACTAAGGCGGAGCTCATACCCAACTTTCCTCTATTCTTGTGAAAGATTCTTTATTATATTAGATGATATGTGGAGTTCGGATGTATGGGAGGATTTGCTTAGATATCCTTTGGAAAGTGCAACAGCTAGTGGTAGAATTATCATCACCACTCGGATCAAAAATGTGGCAATAGAAATAAGAGCAGATATCCACCATGTTAGTGAAATGGATGATAACACTGGGTGGGCATTACTTTGCAAGAAAGTCTTTGGAGATGATGATGCGGAGGAGGAGGAGATCAATAATTTGAGAGAAATCGGGATTGAAATAGTGAAAAAATGTGATGGTCTTCCTCTTGCAATCAAAACTATCGCAGGAGTTTTAAGATCTAAAGAGAGAAGTAGCTTAGAATGGAACAAGGTTCTAAAAAGCGATGCATGGTCAATGAACCAACTTCAAGAAGAACTCCCAGGTGCTCTATTTTTAAGTTATCAAGATTTACCTTCGGATCTAAAACAGTGTTTTCTTTATTGCTCATTATATCCTGAGACTCCATAACGCATCGGATGGATCTTGTACGTTACTGGGTGGCTGAAGGTTTTGTAAAAGGAAAACAAGGAGATACACTTATGGAAGATTTAGCAGAGGAATTGTCACGCCCCAGACCCTATATTGGATCTAGGGGTGGCAACCCGCCGCATGTCTGGCATGCAAGGCGTTCCCAAATATAACATTTAATACCAGAAGTGGTAATAATTATATATCGTCCAATTTAAATGGTTCTGAATACAAATCATAATCATAGGTTTTAGGCTACATGCCCACCATACATAAGTCACTGGGGTTACAACAAAATGTTGGATTTTAGTTTCCTCTGAATGAAGCTCCAACTACCCCAGATCCCATTCTTCAGTTCTGTGGCTCTGAAAAACATTGTAAGATTTATATGAGCTCACACTCAATAAGTAAGCCTACTATTTAAATAATCATTTCATCAGAATATTATCAAACCATATTCCCATGTATAAAACTTCCAATTTCAAATACATTCATCATGTTATCAAAACATGTATATCATCAGCTCAAATAATTTTGAAAGCTTAATTATACAATAAATACTGAAATATGCAATGTAAGCAAATCCACTGTATTCATATAATTATTAATTCCTTATGTGTCCCACGGCCCTACAACACCATCTGGTGTATCACTCTTTAATGTCCCCTAAGAGGAAGGGTCCTGGTACCAGCGTTATGCCATATATCATAACCAATCACAACACATCCTCTAGATGTATGTGCGTTATGCAATATATCAATCACATCACATCCTCTAGATGTGTGTCCTCCACATATCTCCCCTGTGGAGGTGGGTCCCGTATCTCTCAGCATTTCACATCATATGAGAACCGCGGCGACACATATCATCATATTTGTGTATATCATGCATCATCATGAGCATAAGCTCCTCATATCATATATACAGTGATTTGTACATTCATAGCATAAAATACATCAATAATACCAGTATATTTTGCAAAGCCAAAATAATTACATCATTCAATTTTTGCACATTTATAATCCATTACTTTGCAAAATATCAGTAATCACATATATTATAGCAGATTCCCAATTGTATAACAAAATTCCATTTTGTCGCATTTTTTTCCAAATAATGTAATATATCCATAATTTTCATATTTAAATAAATTATGAAAATTATAATAAATGGCTTACTTACCTCCCGGCGCTAATCCAAAGATGTAATTCGGCTATTTAAGCACCTGGGTACCTACAGCATCAATTTCCCAATTTTTAGTCCCCAAAGTAGCATATCAAAATAGCTTTTAGCTCTACCCAATTTTAATCCCGGGGCCAACTTGGGGCTTGAATATCTCCCAATATATAAGTCCAAATGGGAAAATAAATATATCCCCAGAAACTAGAATCAACACTGATCCGGGGCATTTTTATTTTTCCATTTTGAACTCAATACGGGGTCCAAATCGTGGCCCCAAATTTTCTCGCGAGCCGGCCCAACAGGGCCCAACGTGGGTCGGCCCAAGCCGGCCCACGTCTTCTTCTTCTTCTTCCCCCCTCCTCCCCTGTTTCGCCCGAAACAGGGGGAGGCTGTGCCGGCGGCCAGGGCCGCCGCCGGCCCAATTCGGGGTGGCCCGGCCGTCGGCGGCCGGGCCAGAGCCGGCCGTGGCGACGGCCGGCTCCCTCTCTCTCTCTTTCTCCCTCAATTCTCTCTCTCTCTCGCTCGATCCGCGGCATGCGATTCGTGCCGGTGGCACGGCCGGCCACCGTGGCCGGCCGGATCCTCATCGGACGGTTGCTTGCCGTCGGTGAGGCCCCCTGGCCGATGCCCAGGCCCGGCGAGGCTCCGGGTACTCCGCCGGGCCCGAACCAAGCCGTGAACCGGCTTGGTTCTCTCTCAATTTCTCTCTGTCTCTCTCTCTGCAACTCTCCCTCTCTCTCTCTTACTGCGGCCGGCCTTGGGGAAGAGCTCATGGAGGAGGAGGGGCGTTCCCCTCCTCCTTATATAGCGGCAAGGGGAGGGTTATCCCTCCCCTGTACCACGTGTGAAGGGGGCGCATCGGCGCCCCCTTCCTTGACTGGCTGCGGCAAGGTTGCCGCAGCAGTCAAGAATGGCGGAGGAAGGGGCGGCGCCCCCCCTTCCTCCGTCAACAATGGCGGATCCTCCCACGTGAGGATCCGCCAAAGGGACAGGCATCACATTCTTCCCTCCTTATAAAAATTTCGGCCTCGAAATTTGGGTATCACATATAACATTTTAATCTTCTTTACATATGTTAATTTGCAAACAATTGAGGATATTTTTCTTTAATTTCTTCCTCAAGCTCCCAAGTAGCTTCCCTCTCAGAATGGTTACTCCATTGAACCTTGACATAAGGAATACTACGCCGTCTTAAAACTTGATCCTTGCGGTCCATAATGTGCACAAGATGATCTTCATAGGTCAATTCTTCTTTAAGCTAAATTGGTTCACATAACGAGGTTTGAATATACTTCCTCTGTCATAAAGATATGAAACACATTGAACACTACAAAGAGTAATGAAAGCAGTGCTAAGCTATAAGACACTTCCTTATCTTGATCAAAGTTTTAAATGACCCAATGTTTTGTGGCTCAAGTCACCTCTAACACAGACCTCATAACATCATTGGTTAGCAAAACAACCTGAAATTTCAAATCTTTTTGCTTAACATCAACATAACTTTTCTATTAACTCAGAGCTACATGAAGCTGCTTTGATTAATGATACTTTTCATAGCTGCTAAACAAGCTCAGTTCAAAATTGTCGTTCTCACTTCATCTTAATATGAAGGAAATCTTTACCTTATATCGTAGACAATTGAAATGAATCCATTTGAATATTGGCTTGGTAATCGAAAATAAGCAATTTCATTAAGGTTAAGAACAATACCAAGCACCTCTTAAATCCATCACACAGGCTCACAGTATAACATCTAAAATCTTATTGGTTTCTGTAGTTG
>UESW01000812.1:0-21903 GCA_900491605.1 Calamus simplicifolius | reverse complement strand
TAACTAGCTTGCCACTCTCACTCAGCAAGTTCAGGCATTGTTGGCAGTGGTCCATGAGCTACGGGAGCAACACTCTGTGGCCACGTAGTAGCAACCTCGGCCTCCTTCACCCCATGCAGTGGATGCTCAGGCCAGCCAGCAGTCAACTCACAGAAGATCTCCTCTATAGGAGACTCACCGCCACCATGCATCACCAAGGCCCCATCACTGGGAGGCCCCCAAAAGGCCACGATCTCCTGCCTGCCACTCGAATAGCCCCTCTTTCATGCGGCAGCATGGGAAGGAGCCCAAACGGGGACATCGCCACCGTTATCACCCCTCTCCCTACTCATCTTCTGAATCCTCGAGGGAAGGTCTCTTGATAGTCGAATCAATCGCAAGGTGGAGCGGCACCTTAATGAGTACAATCGGCAACTAGAGGAGCTTAGACGCAGACTCACCAACCAACTAGAGGTGGACTACAATAGCCATCCCCCTCTTATTCGTTGCATTATGGAAGAGCCGGTCCCTTTCCAGTTTTGTCTTCCTCAATGGATCCATATGATGGCACCATGGATCCACTTGACTATCTTGAAAGCTACAAGGCACTCATGCAAGGTGTAAGGGGCAACTGATGCCCTCCTATGCATTGCCTTCCCCGCCACTCTTCGAAAGGCTGTGCATGCTTGGTACTTCCGCCTTCCTCCATGCAGCATTGCCTCTTTCGACGGTTGGAAGGACCTTTCTGGCACATTTTTGATGCCTGGCGAAGGATCCCTTGAGTGGCGGACAACTTATTCTCTGTCCGACAGAAGGATGAGAATCACTCAAAGATTTTGTGGCCCACTATAAGACGACCACTCTTAAGGTCTATCACCTCGATGATTCTGTGGCCACCTTGGCCATGAAGCAAGGACTTCGTTCCTCCTACTTCACTTACTCTTTGGACAAAAAGCCTTCCAGCGACTATGCGGAACTCCTAAGTCATACACAGAAATACATACGCACCAATGAAGTTGACTCCATGAGGAGAGAAGATGAAGGAAGGCATAATAAGAAGCAGGTCCGCGTGGAGCCAAGCAAACCTCATCCTAAGAAATCGAAGCCTCCACGTCGACCAAATAATTAGCACCGAAGCTTCACCTCCAAGGAAGACAACCTCATCCCTCTTCACGCACCCAGATCTTACATCCTGATGATCGGGGTGAGCCATACCTTAAGCACCCTCATCCTCTGAAACTAGGAGTCGCCCGCAACAGGAACCTCTATTATCGCTTCCACCAAGACTATGATCACATCACCGAGGATTGTCACACTTGAAGCGCAGAATCAAGGAGCTCGAGGCTACCTCAGAAAGTTCATACAGAGGGGACCCCCAGTTGCTCCAAGTCAAGTGGGACCTTTGTCCACCCAGGCAACATCGATAATGCCCCAACCGAGAGGATGATCAGTATGATTTTCTGAGCAGTAGACCACACTTCCAAGAGGTCACAAGGGGGTGAGGGGGTAAAGACTATAATTCCCTTCTCATGAAGGGATCTAGAGAGGGTAGATAAACCAAATAATGATAGCATCATCGTCTCTATGACGATCACTAGGCATCCTATAAAAAGAATCCTTGTGGATAGTGGAAGCTCTGCTGACATCCTTACTTACGATGCTTTTGTTTGATGAATTTATCTCTCAGTTCTCTCCAGCCCATGACTGCACCCTTGATCAGCTTCATGGGAAACTTTGTAAGAGTGGAAGTCGAGATCACCCTTCGGTCACGACAAGAATGCCACCATGTTAAAGCACCATTCTTATTAGGTTCCTGATCATTTGAGTGCCACTGGCCTACAACGCCACATTCGGATGACCTAGTCTGAATCTTCTCGATGTAGTCATCTCCATCAAACGCCTTCTCATAAGGTTCCCCATCAGTAATGGGATCGACGAGATGCATGGAGAGTAGAACCTGGTGCAACTATGTTATCATGCGGCCCCTAGCCTCCAGGAGGTGATCACTCTGCCAGCTCCAGAGCTGCTCGACCCTAGAGAGTCTATGAAGAGGAAAAAGCTAGTCGAATGCCTGCTAACCTTTCCACTAGGAGACAACCCAATGAAGATAGTTCAAATCGGTGAACTCCTTCCCGCGGAAGCAAGAAACCATCTTTTCACCTTTCTACGAACAAATTCAGACATCTTTGTCTGGTCAGCATTAGACATGCCTGATACGCCTTCAGAGGTAATCACCTACAAACTCAACATCAATCCAAAATATTGGCCAGTTCGATAAAAGAAGAGGAGTTTCACCCCCCCCCCCCCCGAACGACAAAGAACTATCGATGAGGAAGTCAATAAATTGCTTGTAGCCAGCCACATCTGGAAAGCATATTATCCAGATTGGTTAGCTAATGTAGTGATGGTTCGCAAGGCCAATAGGAGCTAAAGGATTTGCATCGACTTCACCAACCTCAATAAAGCATGTTCAAAGGATAACTTTCCATTGCCTAAAATAGACCAGCTGGTTGATGCCACATCTGGCCATGAACTCCTCAGTTTCATGGATGCTTTCTCAGGATACAATCAAATAAGGATGGACCTAAAAGACAAGGAGAAAACCTCCTTTATAACTGAGAAAGCGTCTATTGCTATAAGGTAATGCCCTTTGGCTTGAAAAATATAAGGGCCACCTACCAAAGATTGATGAATAAGATCTTCAAAGACTAAATCGGAAGGAATGGAGGTATATATGGATGACATACTGACTATTCGCATAAAATAATCTATAAGCGCACAGAATCGTAATAAGTAGTAAAGTATTTTTAGAAAAGAATGTCGAACCCACATAGATTAATTATGTTATTGAATACTGAAATTTACTAAATTAATTACTATTTAGAAAATCAAATATAAATGGAACGTTCTACTGTAAAATTATTTAATCTAAAAATTGATAAAGCATAAAAATTTAAACATGTAAAAATATGATGAGAATAGATCTAGAGCGATTGATTTTACCTAACAAATCCCATACAATCTATTCTTATTAATTAATAAATTCTAATAATCCCATGATTAAAAATTTCTTAATTATCTAATATCTTCTTTCGAACGATATCAAAAATATCTCCAACTAACAACTCAATATCTCTATGTGAATTTAATTAATTGAAGGCTCATTATGTACTTTAAATTTTTTTAAAATTATATTAATCACGGTAAAATATCTCTACTTTCGCTCAACTAATGGAGTTTAATTATAGGTCCAAAACAACAAATCACCTCTTAGTCTCATTGTTCAATTGATTAAACAATAAATTGTAAGAATTAATCATAAGAAATAACAAATGTCTCATTACAATTCAATTAATCAAACAATAAATTATAAACATTAATCATAAGAATTAAGCACTCAATCATAAAAATATTAAAAATAAAATAACTAATAAAATAATTTGTGCGTTCATTGCTAGATTGTATCAATGCTCTAGAAAAGGAAATTAGTTCATAATAGAGGCGAAAAGGAATCTAAAGAAACTTATATTTTTTATTTGAAGTAATTGATGAACGTGCAGCTTCAAATCCTCTTCCGTTAAAAAACTCTAAAAGTCTCTAGCTCTCTATCTTATCTATTAAAACCCGCAGCCTTCTTTTTATGGTTGGATGGCTGATTTGATGGATAAGGATAAGATTTCGCTCAAAGAGTCCTCTCCCAATTGAGATACGGCATTACCAAGCTTCACGTGTTGAAAATGCATGAAATCCCGCTGTCCTTGCTTTACCTCTTTGCATGAAGTCCGTTGGAGAAAACATGTTGAAGTTTGTTGCCATCATGCATGAAGGCGTCTTCATGCAATCATCGCCCAAGATTCTATGCATCGCGTGGAGTCTTCACGCATCCTTTCAACTATTCTGCTGACGCGTGGAGTCCCAACAAATCACCGCTTGCTCCTCATCGCATGCTCCACGGAAGTCCGTTCGTTTCTCTCGCTGCTCTTATCCCATTTATTGTCTTTAAAAGCCCATGACGGTATTTAATCTCTTAAATATACCTACATAATAACGAGTGGTTAATGGAGTAGCATTGTTTATTATGATTTCAAGCCTACTAGGTAAGACGATGAGATAGTATTTTTCAATTCTTATTCTTTAGTGCTCTTGATATGCATATAAATTCAAGGAATATTGATGTATGAATGTATAATCTTGCTGAATTAAATTGAACTTTCTATGTAGTAAGGTAATGCTTGAAAAGTAAATAAAATTAAATAAATTTAATTAAAAACTAGCTAATGTTGTTATGAAAGTATATGAATTAAATGGTTGGATTTATGCTTATCACTAACCAAAAGCACCTGCACCGCCAACCATGTCGCCGATCTAAAAGAGACTTTCAATAATCTCTGTCATTACCAGATGAAGCTGAACCCTTGCAAGTGTGCGTTTCTCAACATGAGGCAACTCACTAATAAGGAGGTGCACGCCAATAAGAAGAAGGTGCAGCGATTCACCGAGAGAGTGGCTACCCTGAGCCGCTTCCTGTCAAAGTCGATCGAGAGGTGTCTGCCCTTTTTCAAAGCCCTGCACAAAGTGAACGGCTTCGAGTGGACGAAAGAGTACTAGAAGGCCTTCAAAGAGCTGAAGGAGTTCTTGTCTACCCCATCGCTACTATCGAAGCTGAGAGAAGGAGAGGGTCTCTTTCTCTACCTTGCCACCTCCCCAGAGGCAGTTAGCTTCGTCCTCGTCCATGTCAACCCCAACGGAATGCAAAGGCCGGTTCCTCCACTTAGCATCTTAGGCCATATTTCAAGGTCATCCGATTATGGTGCTCATGGACCAACCTCTCAAAACTATTTTGGTTCATCCTGACACCTTCAACCGACTGGCTAAGTGGGCGATCAAGCTAGAAGAGTTTGACCTTTCATTTCAAACAAGATCGGCCATGAAGTTCCAAGTCCTAGCAAACTTTCTAATCGAGTGCACCTGGATTGAGAAGAAATTGAAAGAACCCCCAACAGCATGCCCAGATGCTGAGCCTAAAGAAGTAGTGAAGACTTGGATTTTCCATGTAGATGGTGCATCCAACTCTCAAGGGAGTGGAGCGGGCCTCATTCTTGCAAGCTCGAAGGGGACGGTGGTGGAGTACACCCTCTGATTTCTCTTCAAGGCCATCAATAATCAATCCGAGTATGAAGCCATCCTGGCAGGAATCAAGCTCGTCCGGAAGCTCAGGGTAAAGCGTTTTAGAGCCTTCACCGACTCTCAACTCATCTTCGGGCAAATTAGCGAAGAGTATGAAGCTCGGAACCCCATTATGTCTTGTTATCTTTTATTTTTAGCAAACAAAGATGGAGCATTTTTAACTTTTTTGAAATTTTTCAGAAAAATAGCAAATAAAAAAGGTTTTCAAGTTTTGCCAATTCGTAGTGATCATAGAAAGGAATTTGAAAATCAAAAAATTTAAATCTTTTTATAATGAAAAAGAAATTGATCATAATTTTTTGCACCTAAGATAACTCAATAAAATAGTGTAGTAAAAAGAAAGAATAGAACTCTAGAAGAAATAACCTTAACCATACTATGTGAAAGCAATCTTCTAAAATATTTTTGGGTTGAAGCAATTAATACATCATGTTATGTTTTAAATCGTGCTTTGATTAGATCTATTTTGAAAAAAGACCCCCTATGAATTTTGAAAAGAAAGAAAATCAAACATTGGATATTTTCATATTTTTGTTGCCGATGTTTTATCCTAAATAATGGTAAAACTAATCTTGATAAATTTGATGCCAAATCTAATAAGAAATTTTTCTTGGTTATTCTTATTGTAGTAGAACATATAGAGTTTTTAATAAGAAAACTTTGGTGGTAGAAGAATCAATCCATGTTATATTTGATGAAACTAATGATCTTCCATCAAGGAAGAAAGAGGTAGTTAATGATGCAGGTATACTTAAAGATGGAGTAAAGAAGCTTACACTAAAGGAGAAGAAAAGTGCAGATGATCAAGTCAACCAAGATGATGGTAATGAATCATTTCAACAAGCTGAACCTCAAGGTAATCATGAATTGGAAAAGGAATGGAGGTATGCTCATAATCATCCCAAAGAACTCATTATTGGTAGTCCATCACATGGAGTAAGAACTGGATCCTCTTATAAAGATGCATGCAATCATTTAGCTTTTATCTCTTAAATTGAACCTAAATGCTTTGATGAAGCAAAAGATGACATTGACTAGATTAATGTCATGCATAAGGAATTGAATCAATTTGAAAGAAACAATGTGTGGACTCTAGTTGATAGATTTAAAGACTATCCTATAATTGGAACAAAATGGTTATTTAGAAATAAACTAAATGAGCATGAAAACATTATTAGAAATAGGGCTAGATTAGTAGCTAAAGATTATAATCAAGAAGAAGGCATTGATTTTGATGAAACCTTTGCACCTTTAGCTTGATTAGAAGCACTTAGACTTTTACTTGCATTTGCATGTCACATGAATTTTAAATTATTTCAATTGGATATTAAGAGTGCATTTTTAAATGGATATTTTGCTGAAAAAGTTTATGTTGAGCAACCCACCTGAATTTGAAAGTCATGGATATCCAAACCATGTTTTTAAGTTGAATAAAGCTTTATATGGTTTGAAGTACGCACCCCATGCTTGGTATGAAAGATTGAGTAAATTTTTAATTGGCAATAATTTTGTTAGAGGAACTGTTGATACTACTTTATTTATTAAGAGAGAAAATGATGATATGCTAATTGTACAAATCTATATAGATGACATCATTTTTGGAGTCACTAATGAATCTTTATATCAAGATTTTGCTAAGCTCATGCAGAAAGAGCTTGAGATGAGCATGATGGAAGAACTTAACTATTTTCTTAAACTTTAAATAAAGCAAACTGAAGAAGAAATCTTCATCGACCAAAGCAAGTACATCAAAGAGATACTGAAGAAATTTGGCATGAAGAATTCCAAAAATGCTAGTACCCCTATGAGCTCAACATGCAAACTTAGTTCAAATGAAAGTGGTAAAAGTATAAATTTAAAGCTTTATAAAGGTATGATAGGTTCTTTATTATATTTAACTTCAAGTAGATCGGATATTCTGTTTAATGCATGCATATGTGCTAGATTTCAAGCAAATCCTAAGGAAATTCATTTAAGTGCTGTGAAAAGAATTTTAAAATATCTAAATGGAACTAAAAATCTTTGCCTTTGGTATGCAAGACAATCTTCTATCAATTTAATTGGTTATTCTGATTCTAATTTTTCTAGTTATAAAATTGACAGCAAATCAACGAGTGAAACTTGCCAATTCCTACGGGTTAACTTAATCTCTTGGTTTAGTAAGAACAAACTTCAATGGCACTGTCTACGGCTGAAGCCGAATACATTGCAGCTGAAAGTTGTTGTGCTCAAATTTTATGAATTAAGCAATAACTAGAGGATTATGGCATCAAACTTAAAGACATCCTCATAAGATGTGATAATACTAGTACCATCAATTTAATATATGTATGTATATATAATTTTTAGATTTGATATAGGACTTTTACTACTTCTTTTAATTATTATAATCAATTTCTTTCCAAAGATCCATCTTTTTTCTTTCCTTACTCACTTTACGATGTTCATCCTACTAAAACTTCTTTCTTTCCTAGGGACATAACTTCAAGTTTGTTCTTATTGCCGTAGAAATCCATTCTCCGACTCGGATGCAGCCCACCTTCGAAATTAGACATCTGTCCCTCATCTAGGTGGACCTACAAGACAGTCCTCATGCAGAGAATGTTGGGAGTGGCCCTCTGCAAAAGATCCTCCGATGCTCAAGTCAGTGAAGATTTACAGCAAGCAGATATAAGAAGAAGGCTCTCACAAAAGAGTCCTCAAGAATGGCCTCTTGAGGAGCCAGGAGCTTTGCCTAAGCCTCAATGGAGTTTTTTCAGTGAAAGAGCAACTGTACCTATAAGACTTTAGGACAGGGTATATATAGGTTGCCGATGTGATGGCAGACAACTACCTAATTCCTTGGACATGTCATCGGGAATCAGAAACCATCATGATTTGAATCTGATTCGAATCAAATTTGTTATGAGGCCGATAGCTTTCAAATCCTATTAGTTAGAGAATCAATGGCTAAGATGCTAGCTAATGCTTTGAGATTTGGTGCCTTATAGGCTCTAGGCCATGTTTGGCGTTATTCACTTTTTCCTCTAATTAAGGTGGTCGAAGACTCACGTGGTTGGTATCTCACCGAATTATCATGAATTTAAATTTTTTTCGCACTTGGTTCCATAGAGGTTTAGGGATACCTCGGTCAGACCGAGGTATGAGGATAACTCGGTCTTACCAAGATATGGGGATAGCTCGGTCTAGCCAAGATATGAAGATAGCTCAGTCTGGCCGAGGTATGAAGATGGCTCGATCTAACAGAGGTATGGGGATGTCTCGGTCTAGCCAAGATATGAAAATGGCTCAGTCTGGTCGAGGTATGAAGATGAATCGGTCTAGCCAAGGTATGAGTATAGCTCGGTCTGGCCAAGGCATGAAGGTGGCTCGATCTGGCCGAGGCATGAAGGTGGCTTGGTCTGGCTAAGGTATGAAGGTGGCTCGGTTTGGTTGAGGTATGAAGATGGCTCGGTCTCGCTGAGGTATGAGTATAGGTCAGTCTTGCCGAGGTATAAGTATAAGTCGGTCTCGTCGAGGTATGAAGATGGCTCGGTCTGGTCGAGGCATGGGAATATCTCGGTTTGGCCGAGGCATAAGGGCACTTCAGTTTTCCTGAGAAGTATCAGCCTCGTTCTTCTCCGGATGTGATAACTGGCAGATCAAAAATCAAAAGCAATCCCAACCTTTTTATTGCACGCATGAATATTGATATAATAATGATTTTACCCCTCATTACATGCCCTCCACTCCCTAGTCCGAAGTGTAAATTCGGGCATAGGGAGTAGAGTCCCCGATGGCTTCATTCAGACGGGAGGATTCGTAAATAGCTCTTTGCATTTAAGGCCTCTGATCCAAGATCGAGAAGAAATCTTCTTCCTTTTATTGTGGCATGAAAAATATTTTTAGTATACCCTGGAGAGTACCAAGTTCTATTAAGGTATTGCCGCGTGGTCTCGAATGCGGCACGATTATGGCGTCCTGAGTTTCGAAGTTTTCCCTTTCGTTAATGGTTGCTCCCCATTTGACGTTTATAAAAAGGAGAGAGCAAAGGGTGCCTGAGCATACCCAAAAAAGTCTTCTTACTTTGGAGAAAAAAAAACTTTCATGGCTTTTTTGTGTTGAATTTGAGGGCTATAAGGCCGAGTTTTTCTTTCGAGGTTTAGCCTAGTCCCGATGGTTGGGGCGATGAAGAAGTTGTTGAAAAGCAAATCGTCCTCAAGGAAGGAATTATGGAGGCCATATGTGAAACGCAAAAGGAGGATAGAGGTCATATGGGAAGCGCACGTGGGCACTTTCTATTTGGCTCCTTCCACCCATTGTGGAACTATAAAGGCCACTAGAAATGCAATTTTTGATGGGCCTCGATTTTCACAGGCTTTTTGTCGACCATGGTGACCTTTATCTCCAAGCCTCTTCTTCCTAAGGTTTTTCGTCTTCCATGGTCACAGTTGCTTGAGGGATGAGAAGCCAAAGGTATGTTCCTTCAGGTTGCTTCTTTTCTCCTTCTTCATCTCAATCGCTTTGGAGATCGTATTTCGATGGAGCTTGTTTTATCTGATTTCTCTGATTTTCGAAGCATAGGCGGAGGCTATGTTAATGCAGCATCGTTGGCCAAACTTGTTTATCCAAGCATTTTCTTTTATTTTCTTTATTGTAACACACTTGTAATGCCTTGCAAGAGGCTATAACTCTTTGTAATGAAATATTATCAAAATAAAAGAATTTCTTCTTTTTCATATGTCTGTCTCTTCTAGCTATTCCGTTTCCTCTCTGTTAAATGTCAGTCTTCCCGACATACTGATGTGTTTGCACCATTTCAAGACATGAGTCGCTTTCATATTTTGAATAGAACAGGGTGTGAGATGAAGGCTTAGGCCAGCCGAGACATACGAACAGCCATTAGGGCACCTTTTCGCTAGGGAAGATATTTAGATGGTCGTATCCGATGCTTATATGTCAGGGGTGTTTTAGAGACTTAGCTCTTTGCAAAATATTTTGATGATTCGGTTTAGGCCTGCTGATGCGCGTCGAATTATGTTGATCTTTCATGGATGAAATGCACGATTTGCCTTAGATTATATGAAGACCTGGGTGGCCTTGCTGGCTCTTGGTGGGAGTTTGGTCATGCCGAAGGTCCTTAAGAGTTTTTACCTCTATTCATTGGAATCATAATAAATGGCTCGGTCATGTCGAGGGATAAAAAGGGTTTTACCCTACTCCATCGAGGTAGGTAGATTGTCACTCAGTGAGCACTTTCTCTGGGAGATTATGTCTGGACCAATCAAAATATGAAGCGGCTTGCTTGGGCCCACCAAGATATAGAAAGATCGTTCAACCTCATCGAGGTGTAGAGAAATAGTTTGGCCATGTTGAGGTATGAAGGAAATACTCGGCCCTGCCGGGGCTTGAAGTAAGATTATATTTTACTTGGCACTGCCAAGGTATGGGCTCGGCCCTGCCAAGGTTCGGAGTAAGATTATATTTTACTTGGCACCGCCAAGGTACAAAGAAATTGCTTGGCCCTACCGAGGTTCGAAGTAAGATTATATTTTACTTGGCGCTACCAAGGTACAAAGAAATCGCTCAGCCATGCCGAGGCTTGGAGTAAGATTATATTTTACTTGGCACTGCCAAGGTATGGAGAAATCGCTTGGCCCTGCCGAGGTTCAGAGCAAGATTATATTTTACTTGGCGTTGCCAAGGTACAAAGAAATCACTCGGTCCTGCCGAGGTTCGGAGTAAGAATATATTTTACTTGGCGCTGCTAAGGTACGAAGAAATTGCTCGGCCCTGCCAAGGTTCAGAGTAAGATTATATTTTACTTGGCGCTACCAAAGTATGAAGAAATTGCTCGGCCTTGCCGAGGTTCGGAGTAACATCACTTGGTCCAGACATGTCTTGAAGAAAGTCCCTCGGACCTACCAAGTCTTTGTTGATATCACTCGGTCCTGCCGAGACTTGAAGAAAACCCCTCAAACCTGCCAAGAGTGCTTGGGCCTGCCGAGTCTTTACCAGGGACCCGTAGGTCGATAGTCAAATGAAATCTATTTCTTAACAAAGACTTTAGAAAAAATTGATCGAAACATAAACATCACAATTTTAAAAGTAAAATCTCGTTATTGCAAGTATGATGAGTTCAGTGGGAGCGTACTTTACTGATGATATATCCAAAGATTGTTTGAATTCCTTGTCCGAGGAATAGATTTTTGTTCAGATCCTGGAGCTTATAAGTGCTGGGCCTGATGACCTCTACAACTTGATACCCAATTTGGAGATAGCTTTCCTTGCTCTAATGGTTTGGAGATAGATGCCTTGCGGAGTACAAGGTTGCCAGGAAGAAAGGATTTTTCCTTTGACTCAGAAGGAATGGTAGCGAGCTACTCTTTGTTGATAGGCTGCCATTCGGATTTGGGCCTTCTCTTTGACCTCTTCTATCAAGTCGAGATTGGTTCAGAGCTACTCGTCATTCGACTCCTCCGAATAACTTTTCACCCGTGGTAACGGTAGCCCTATCTCCATGAGAATGACAGCTTCGATGCCGAAGGCCATTTTGAATGGAGTCTCGCCTGTGGGGACTCTTCGGGTGGTTTGGTAGGTCCACAAGACATGATGAAGCTCCTTCGCCCATCTCTCTCATGCCCTATTGAGCCGAGCTTTGATTCCTTGTAGTAAAGTTTGATTGGTTAGCTCAGCTTTTCCATTGGCTTGAGAGTGCCCATTCGATGTGAGCCGATGACAGATGTCATGATATTCGCAAAACTCTTGGAACTTGGGATTGTCAAACTGTCTTTCGTTGTCGATGATAATAGTGTGCAGAAGGCTGAACCAGCAAATGATGGATCTCCATACAAAATCCCTAGCCCGAGCCTTGGTTATTTGAATGACTGCCTTGGCCTCGACCCTCTTGGTGAGATAGTTGATCGCTACAAACAGAAACTTACTCTGTCCCATGGCAAGAGGAAAAGGGCCAAAGATGTCCATCCCCCACTTAGCGAAGGGCCAAGCAAATAATATGGGCGTCAAGTGAGCAGAGGGGAGCCTCTGTATGTTTGAATGCTATTGACATGAGTCAAGTTCGGACGAGATCGTTAGAATCCTTCTGCATAGTTGGCCAGTAGTTTCCCTGGTGCACCACTTTGTGACATAAAGCTCGGCTGCCAAGGTGGTTGCCACAGATGCCCTTGTGGACCTTTCGAAGGGCATAATCAGCTTTCGATGGGCGAAGGCATTTGAGTAATGGCATAGAGAAAGATCGCTTATATAGCTGGTCATCAAGTAGGACATAATGAGATGCTTGCATCTTCAATTTCCTTACATCCTTTCTGTCAACTGGGAGTGATCCTTCTTTGAGATATTTGAAAATTGGGTCAAATCAGGATGGTTCGGCCTCAGTCTGCATCACCCAATCAATGTCGGCAATGCTAAACTTTTTTTGACTTCCAGATGGAATTTTCACTTGAGATCCATTAAATCTGTGGTTGCCAGGTGAGATAAAAGGTCGGCGCGCACATTCTCGACCTTTGAAACTTGAATGACTTTAAATTCAAAAAAGTAGGAGGACAGATCACACACCTTTTGGAGATACCGAATCATGTTCGGCTTTCGAGCCTCGAACTTTTTCTACACATAGCCAGCCATCAATTGAGAGTCGGTATAAGCATTCAATTTTTTGACTTTGAGATCATGGGTGATGCAAAGTCCAACGAGTAGAGTCTCATACTCCGCTTCGTTATTAGAGGCTGGAAAGGAGAAATGGACACCATGCTTGAAGGTCGCACCCTCCGGACTGGTAAGAACTAAGCCGGCACCATAACCATTTGCATTGGATGATCCATCTGCATGGAGTAGCCACAGAGCATCAAACCTCGATTGCTCAGAGGTATCCGGAGTGGAACCGTCCTCTGGAATGGTGCACTCAAGGAGAAAATCTACCAAAATTTGTGCTTTAATTGCTGGGCGAGGCTGATATCAGAGGTCATGCTCACTTAGCTCAACTGCCCATTTGGTCATCCTTCTTGATGTCTTCGGATGATGAACGATTGATTTGATAGGCTGGTCGGTCAAGATTATCATAGTATATGCTTAAAAATAGGGCCATAACTTTCGAACGAACGTTACCAGGGCCACTACCTTCTTCTCAATTTGAGTGTACCTCATCTCAACATTCTGAAGTATTTTACTAACATAATAAATTAGCTTTTGAATTTTATTCTTCTCCCAGATTAGCATGGACCCGATGGCGCCCTTCGAGACTGCTATATATATGTATAGCGTCTTTTCGAGTCTTGGACTGCTAAGGAGAGGTGGCGAGCTGAGGTATTTTTTGAGATCTTCAAAGGATTTTTGATAGTTCGGAGTCCACTGGAAGTTCTTAGCCGATCAAAGTGCCTTGAAGAAGGGCAAGCATCTCTCGACCGATCGAGCAACAAATTGGTTGAGGGCTGCTATCCTTTCGGTAAGACGTTGCACCTCTTTAACCAACCCTGGAGGCATCATTTGCTATAGAGCTTGAATTTTTTGTGGATTTGCTTCAATGCCTCGCTGAGAGATCATGAAGCCCAAGAACTTCCCAGAGTTGACTCCGAAGGCGCACTTGGTTGGATTAAGCTTCATCTGATACCTCCGAGCATTGCGAAGCTCTCTTTAAGATCACCAATGTGCTGGGATGCCTCCTTGCTCTTAACTAACATATCATCAACATAAACCTCCATGTTCTGACTGATTTGTTCTTTAAAAACCTTATTAACCAGTCTTTGGTATGTTATGCTTGCATTTTTTAAACCAAAAGGTATGACTCGGTAACAGTAAATACCTCGGTCGATTATGAAGACGTCTTTTCTTCATCCTCGGGTGCCATTCGAATTTGATTATATCCTGAATAAGTATTCATGAAAGTCAGCATCTGGTGGCCTGAGATAGCATCCACAAGCTGATCAATCCAAGGAAAAGAAAAACTATCCTTCGGGCAAGCCTTGTTGAGATCCATGAAGTCAATGTAGATTCTTCATTTGCCGTTTGACTTTTTCACCATAACAACATTCGCCAGCCAATCGAAAAAGTTCACTTTCTGAATGAAGTTAGCTTTAATAAGCTTATCAACCTCTTCCTCGATGGCCTTTTGATGTTTGGGGGCGAAGCTTCTTTTCTTCTGCTTGACCGATCGAAACGTCTCGTCCATATGAAGGCGATGGACAAGGACATCTGGGTGATCCCCAGCATATCCGAAGCAGACCAAGCGAAGACGTCACTGTTCCCTTAGAGAAATTCAACCAAATCTTGCCGAGGCTTTTCTCTTAGTTGTAACCCGATCCTTATGGTTCGGTCAGGCCGAGCTTCGTCAAGTGGCATCTCCTCGAGCTCCTCGGTTGGTTCTCCCCATTGCTCAGTAAAATCCTCCTGAGCATCCAGCCCATCAACCTCGGGCTTCCTAGACTGAAGGTCAGCAACAAAGCAGTACCGAGCCACGACCTGATTCCCTCGGACTATTCCCACTCCCTATTCCATGGGAAACTTCATGGTGAGATGAGGGATGGATATAATAGCTTTAAGGAACATCTATCCGGGCCTACCGAGGATTGCATTGTAGGAAGACCGAAGCTTGGTTACCAAGAAGTCCGTGTGAATAGTAGCTATACTGGGCCAAGTGCTTGCTTGGACCACCAATATGACGACCCCCTCGGGGATAACAACATCGCTAGTGAAACCCACTAAGGTGGAGTCTATGGTTTAAAGATTTTTCATCTGTAATTTCATCCTCACAAAAGCATCAAACTATAAAATATTAATAGAGCTTCCACTATCAACCAAAATTCGGTGTACATCATAATCATTTATGTTGAGAGATACAACCAAAGCATCATCATGCAGATATTGTATCTCCCGGAGGTCTTCGTCAGAAAAAGAAAGCTCATCGGTCCAGGCCTTCTTCGATGGATTTTCCTCTTCATCTATTTGGGCCGACGAGGAGCCGATCGTTGCTATCATATTGACATTGCCAACAATCGATGGATTTGGCAGAGGAGGTTGGCGAGGCTTAGGCTGATGGTCTCCTCCATTGTTTAGCTCGGGGGCTCTTCTAAACCGATCCAGCCTACCTCATTGGATGAGTTGCTCAATCTCATTCTGAAGCTGCCAATACTCTTCGTGTCATGCCCATGATCTTGATGGAATTGGCAGTACTTGATCATGTCCCTCCGAACCGCATTTCTTCGAAGAGGTGGCGGCCGAGGGATCTAGTGCTCGATCTCCATCAAGATCTATGCCCTTGGCATAATGAGTGGGGTGTACTGATTCAACCTTCAGACCGGGCTCCGAGTACAATCTCTGAGCAGTGGCGGAAGAGCCCTCTAGAGATGGGCGGGCTTGCATGGCGAAGGGATCGGCTCTTCTTTGAGCCCTTGGCCTCCTTTCTCTTTGATTGCTTGGCCCGGGCTGACCTTCGCGACTCCTCAACTCTGGCGTACTTGTCCACCAAGGCCATCATGTCGGAGAGGTTCATTGGATAGTTGACCTCCAGGGCTAGATAAAAGTCATCCTCCTTCGAAACTTCGCCCACCAAGGTGGACATGGCCACCTCATGGTTGAGGTGGTCTACTTCTAACATGGTCGTGTTGAAGCAGCTGAGATAATTCTTCAAAGACTCCCCCTTCTGTTGCTTGACCTTAGAGAGGAAATCAGACCTCCATTGGTGACGGTGACTACTAACGAACTAGCTGATGAATATAAGCTCAGCTCATCAAAATAATTGATGAAAACTGGCTTCATGCTATTGAACCAGGTTTTGGCGGATCCCCTGAGCGTAGAGGGGAAGGCTCGACACAGGATCACATCTGATGCTCCGTGGAACATCATGATGGATCGAAAGCTGCTCAAATGGTCATCGGAGTCGGTGGATCCATGGTACGGCTCGATAATGAAAAGCTTGAAATGAGGAGGGATCACCTCCCGTATGATCTTCTCGGAGAAGGGGATTCCCTGCTCCGCCTTCGACTGGGGTTTTGGAGCTTGCTTAACGACATCTAGTTTTTGTCGCCACTCTTGATGTATCTTCTGAATCTGTCACCGGATCCCCTCATCTCGGGTAGTAGGGAAGACCGGTCGAGGGGAGTATGATGATGGCGTCGAGTCATGACAGGAGAATGCCAGGGAGAGAGACCAAGCTCGTCATGATCTAGGCGAGCTCTTCCCCCCAGCTCTCTGCTACGCCGGTCTAGCTTCTTTGGCTGTTGGGGATGGCTTGCAACCTCAGGCGGGTTGAAAGAAGAGATCACCGGCGGAGTGGGGGCGGCAACTCCATTAGGGAGTTGTGGAGTAGGGGCAGTCAGACGGGGAACCCTCTAAAGCCCTTGGACCAGCTATGCCAGGTCTTGCACTTGTTGAACCAGTGTAACGAATTGGTCCTGGGTCACCATGATCGCCAGTGGCGAGGGAGTCTCGGTCGACGACGGATGCGGAGATGCCATATTGTTTGTGGGATCAGGCCTTTGGGAGGCAGTCTGATCCTGAGCATCCAAGGTGGCTCTCCTTCGATTCACCATTGAAGGGTTGCTCTTCTGGTTTTAAGCCTTGTCTCCTTGATAACAAGTTTATGGGACTTGAGGCCCTTTCTCTAGCGCCAATCTGTTGCCGTAGAAATCGTTCTCCAACTTGAGTGCAGCCCACTTTCAAACCGGATGCCTATCCCTCGCCTGGGTGGACCTGCAAGACAGTCCTCATGCAGAGAACGTTGGGGGTGGCCCTCTACGGAAGACCCTCCGATGCCTAAGTCAGTGAAGATTCACAGCAAGCAAATAAGAGGAGAAGGCTCTAGCAGAAGTGTCCTCAAGAACGGCCTCTCGAGGAGCCAGAAGCTCTGCCTGAGCCTCAATGGAGTTTTTTTAGTGAAAGAGCAAGCATATCTGGAAGACTTTAGGACATGATATATATATATATATAATCATTGATATTACTCAAAATTTTATCATATATTTTTAAAAAAAATTAAAATTATTACTTATACCGATGATTTCTCTTCATCATATGAAGTAATCCAAGCTCATCTATGTGAATGAAAGCATGGAAAAAACTATCCTATATTCATAAATAGTCTAGAAACCACTTTATCCTAAAAAAACTCAGCTACATCATATATATAGACCATGATAAGTTCCACACCGGCCTCTCACAATTCTTAAGTCCTTTTTCGTGCCGCTGATGTATACCAATAAGAAATCATACTAATACTATCAGAACTAATACCACACATCAATATAAAAATCATATACATCTTAGTGACTAGTTCACATGCCCACATTATAACTCTTATTCAATAAAGTCAAACTATACTATATCCAAAATAACATATCTCAACATATCATATTCATAATTCTTAAACCAAAGCCAAAATCATTCATAACCAAAATAATATATCACCACATATAATCAACTCCACAATAAATTACCATGCTCAATTAAAACATACTAAGAAATCTAACAACAAAACCATAATGTATTTAAGCATGCAAGACATGAAACATATTGCATAATATAGTAACTAAAACTCCTACCTTGATCACTAATCCAATATCCTCTACAATATCTAACAATAACAATCAATCCAATAAACAATCATCTATAATTATAATCATAAATAAATAATTAATAACTAAAATTTATAATATAAAATTATCTTTATGTCCTTCTAGGTTATATTCAAAATTATCATTATACCCTTCTTACTTGGACTTAAGTTAATCATGGCTTAACTAGGCTCTGATTCGATTTACACTTGTTTAATTGTGTTATTTAAGGCTTAATTAGATCATTAGATAACTTAATTAATTAACTTACTATATGAAACAATAATTAACTAATTACAAATTTACCCCTCTATCCCAATGGTTGTTAACCAATGTTTAGGTTACTTAATTTAAAATTTAATTTATTACCTAATGATACTAGTTACTATCTAACAATCTTTTATTCATCAATTAATTAAAAAACTATTTTTAAATTATATTTAACTAACTTTATTTAAAGTTTAATTTATTACCTAATGATGCAAGTTACTATCTAACCATTCTCTTATTCATCAATTAAATAAAAAATTAGTAAAAAATACCCCTGTTAACTCACTTTAATTACCACATTTTCCTAAACTTAATTAGCTTAGGTAACTCATTTGCAATTCAATTAGGTCCTTATTTCTCTTAATCCCAATTTGTTTTATTTATTCTCAACCTAATCAAATCAATTCCAGAATAATTTGGCTTGGTTCCACCTTAACTAAACACAACAACACTTAAATCATTAATTAAATTTTGGATCAGGATATATAATTCTATTCAAATTTTCAGTTCCCCATAATTGAGCTAGATCCAAATACGGTTCAGATTAATTGGTTTCAAACTGTTTGAATTAGTCTAGCCTAAACCAATTTACCTTCTGGTTAAGTTAACTGGACCTTGATTCATTAGATTGAATCAACATTGGTTAATCAAATATATAGGCTCAAGATAAAGTTAAACTGTTTCAGATTAATAGGCTTACTAACATAATTCATCTTGTCTAATTAAATTTCACTCATAAGTTAACCAATACATAGCCCAGCCCAACATGGTTGGGTTCAACTGAACCCAAAAGAAGCATGGAAAAGTCTTTGTACATCGCCTCCAATGCAACAAATCCTACATGGGCTGCACCATTCCTTTTATTGGTCCATATGGATCCTACATAGCCTAACGCGATGGAACGGAATAGCAGGGATACTATGTTATATTTTGAGGGTGATGTGCGTTAATAACACTTTTGCAGTCTCTGCACGCACGGCAAAGGATATTTTTGTCCTTCAAATTTTTTTTTGGAAATAATAACTCGGCTCTTCTTCTTCTTTCGAAGGTGCACGGGTGTTGTTTCTTCTTCTTCTTCATCATAGGATACCCTTATAGAAATCAGCCAAAAAAGAATTACGATACCCCAGGTTTACTTTTAAGACACACTAGTTACAAACTTATGACACCCGTGCAGAAAACACACGCTGAGAAAAAACTTTACGACATTCCAAAAGGAAATCGGCTGCAAAAAATTATGACACCCCAGTTTTACGACATCCTAGTTACAAACTTACGATACCAATGCATAAAACACATGCTAAGGAAAAGCTTTACGGCATTCCAGAAAGAAATTGGCTGAAAAAAATTACACACCCCAGGTTTACTTTTAAGACATTTTAGTTACAAACTTACTACACCTGTGCAGAAAACACCAAGTGCAGAGCAAATGGGAAAAAGAAGGAGAAAAAGAAGAAGAAGAAGATAAGAAAAGAGAAGGAGGAGACGAGTAAGAGATTGGCTCTGGTTCAATCAAGAAAATGCATCCAAGATATTTATTTATAGCTGCTCTCCTTTCTGAACTGCCTTCAGATTCTTTGTGACAAGGATTCAATGAAATCGAAATTTCTGAAACTAGAATGGCCCATTCGGTGGGGGAACTACTGAATGAGAGAGTGAACAATATATCCCATCCATTTTAAGAAAAAAGAAACAAAACTTGTTTCACCCCATTTTGATCCATTGTACCATAGCACCAGCACCATATATGCCCTCTCCTTAAGACTAGTGGAAGAGCCCTCACCCTTTGAACCCCATCTGTCATCGAGCACTCGCCTGGAATCAAGAGTGCTCGATCAAGTGTACTCCTCGATCAAATCCCATGTCATTCGATCGTCGCCACCGCAGCAAGATATATTGTTGCAACTAGGGTGATGGCCGGGGATCCTCTGCATCACCTCCGAGTCCACGTCAGCCATCGACATGCCCTAACTCCTCAACCGGGTCACCTTCGTGCTAAATATCGCAGCAAAGTCGTGTGTTTTTTGCACGGGTATTGTAAATTTGCAAATAGGATGTCTTAATAGTAAAACTAGGGTATCGTATTTTTTTCAGTCGATTTTCTTTTGGGATATCGTAAAGCTTTTTCTCAGCGTTTGTTTTCTGCATGGGTGTCGTAAATTTGTAGTAGAGTGTCTTAATAGTAAAATTGGGGTGTCGTAATTTTTTTCGATCGATTTTCGTAAGGGATGTCGTAAAGCTTTTCCTTAGCATGTGTTTTTTACACGGGTATTGTAAGTAACTAGGGTGTCTTAAAAGTAAACCTGAGGTATCTTTTTTTTTTCAGTCGATTTTCTCCTGAGATATCGTAAAACTTTTCCTCGTGTCATAAGTTTGTAACTATGGTGTCTTAATAGTAAAACTAGGGTGTAATTTTTTTTGGCTAATTTTCTCCTGTGATGTTGTAAAGCTTTTCCTCAGCGTGTATTTTCTGCATGGGTGTCATAAGTTTGTAACTAGGGTGTCTTAATAGTAAAATTAGTGTATCATAATTTTTTTTCAGTCAATTTTCTCTTGGAATGTCCTAAAGCTTTTCCTCAACATGCATTTTCTGCACGGGTGTTGTAAGTTTGTAACTATGGTGTCTTAAAAGTAAACCTGGGTATCGTAATTTTTTTTGCCTATTTTCGTAAGGGATGTTGTAAAACTTTTTTTTTCTACGTGTGTTTTCTGCACGGGTGGTGTAAGTTTGTAACTAATATGTCTTAATAGTAAAACTGGGTATCGTGATTATTTTTTTTCGATTTCCTTTTGGGATGTTGTAAAGCTTTTCTCACATGCATTTTCTGCACGGGTGTAGTAAGTTTGTAATTAAGGTGTCTTAAAAGTAAAACTAGGGTGTTGTGATTTTTTTTTAGCTAATTTCTTTCTGGGATATCGTAAAGCTTTTCCTTAACGTACATTTTCTGCACGGACGTCATAAGTTTGTAACTAGGGTTCTTAATAGTAAAACTGGGGTGTCGTAATTTTTTTCCAGCCGATTTTCTTTTGGGATGTCGTAAAGCTTATTCTCAGCGAGCATTTTCTACACAGATGTCATAAGTTTGTAACTAGGGTATCTTAAAAGTAAACATGAGGTGCCGTGATTTTTTTTGACCAATTTCTGTAAAGGTATCCCATAATGAAGAAGGAGAAGAAACAACATCCGTGCACCTTTGAAAGAAGAAGAAGAAGAGCCGAGTTGTCATTTTCAAGAAAAATTTTGAAGGACAAAAATATCCTTTGCCATGCGTGTAGAGATTGCAAAAGCGTTATTAATGCACGACATGCTCAAAATATAATATTGTATTCCTACAATTTTGTTCTATCACATCAGACTATATAAGATTTATATGGATCAACAAGAAGAAGCGGTACATCTCACATAGAATTTGCTGCACCTGAGGTGGTGTACAAAGACTTTTCTAACAAGCATTTATTTGCCTTTGCCTTTCCAAGACCAAAGGGCCCGTTAGCCATCTAAAAGACCCGATCTTCTCCCTCATCCCATCAAAATAGGGCTGATCACCATGATCGATTACATGATTAGTTTAACCTCTACATGACCAGTCATAGATCCAAGTTCATCCTCTTCCTAAGACAACGAAGAAGAACTTTTACTATTGATGGAGCCAGTTGACCCCATGGAGAATAAAAAAATTTTTGGACGGCCCCAAAGGCCGACACCTCCAAGACCAGCGCCTCCAAGGCCGGCACCTCGAAGACCGTCGGCCCCAAAGGCCGACAGCTCCAAGACCGGCACCTCCAGGGCCGGCACCTCCAAGACCGACGGCTCCAAAGGCTGACACCCGACGACCGACGGCCCCAAAGGCCGACATCTCCAAGACCGATGGCCCCAAAGGCCGACGGCTCCAAGACCGATGGCCCCAAAGGCCGACACCTCCAAGGC
>UESW01000811.1:0-21905 GCA_900491605.1 Calamus simplicifolius | reverse complement strand
GGACCCGGCTCAATGTTTTAATTTGAGCTTGCGCATATCGATCACAACTGAACCATGTTCGCGTCTGATCATTTCCTCTTCTTTAACATGTGTGCGTGTGTGTGTGGCGTTCGCTGTGACCCTTTTTCTGTCTGCTTGGAAGAGCTGATCTTTGTTGTTGTTTTTTGGCTTCCACGACTGCTGCTGCAACTGACCCTTTCTACTATCTGCTTAGAAGAGTTGATCTTTGTTGTTGTTTGGCTTCCACGACTGCTGCAACCGACCCTTTCTACTATCTGCTTAGAAGAGCTGATATTTGTTGTCGATTTCTGGACCCTTTCTACTAATTGAGCAGAGGTAGAGGATCTACTCTGAGATTGTAGTTTGCCAGAACTAGCCATGCCCCTCTGATTGGAACCTCCCCGGGATACAGGCACAAGATCTCTGGACCCTACACAAGCCCGAGCACCAGACGGTTTATTTTTAATTTGATGCTTTTGTGACGCCATGGTGAGAACTTGGGACAGCACCGCCCGCTCTCCGCAAATCAAACCTGCTGCAGAAAAACCAACCGTAGGGCGAGCAACAGAACAGGGGAAAATAAGTTTTATTAAACTAGAATGCTTTAAGTTGTCTCGTACCCTCTCTGTCTCACGCGCGCACACTTGAATGTAGCCGGTTTTAAATTTAATTATTTTTCTCACCCTTTATTTTACAAAGTTTATAAATTGCTAAGATAAAAAAAATAAAAAGATAAAATAATTTCTCTTTATATATATATAAAAATATTCTACTTTGAATTCAAGATTTATGAATTTAAAAATAAAAAATGATGAAATTATAAACTGTGTTTCTCTATATATATATATATATATAGACTTACTTACATAATCAAGTTTAAAATTTCATCATTTTTTTTAATTTTTGAATCCTCATAAATCTTGAAGCTTATTCATATTTTTTAAAAAAATGATTTATATAAATTTAAGCATAAAAAAATAATTTATTCATATATCCCAAATATAGAAAGGATGAAAAAGATGAATGACTACAGAATTTTTGGATGAAAAAAAAAAAAAAAAAATATATATATATATATATATATATATATATATATATATATATATATATATATATATATATATATTCAAATTAATGCCAATTAAATAAGCACTTAAACGCCATGCCCGGTTTATTATCCTGACATGAAGTAATGATCGGAAGAGAGGGAATGTAGAAATCGAAAGTAAAAAAATGAAACAGGGATGGTTTTAGATTAGGAGCTCGCGAAGACAGCCCGGGCGGGGGGAGGGAGAGAGAGAGAGAGAGAGAACTTGGACTCACCGTCGGCAGCGTCGAACGAAAGTTGGTGACAGAGTGGCCTTCGGAGATGTGGCGAGGAAGGCAGCAATTCTAGGCCAAGTTTGTATGAGAGCTCGTGTAAGGGGAGGAGGCTGCCTTGACTTATAAAGCGGCAACGGAGCGTGCAGCGGTTCCGAGTCGTCGGTCAGTCTTCGCGCTGATAAGTTGGAGCTGCGCGTAACGGGTGACGAATTCCGCGTGAAATATTCAGTGTTTAGATATTATATATTGTTAAAATTATAGAATAATATGCATCATGACCTTTGGCGAGCCGCCAGAATTGACCAGAGTCAAGATAACACTAAAAAAATCCTACCATTGATGCAGCAGTCTCTGCGGCCATCCATTAGCGGTCTTCCCATGATAATATATGATATATAAATATACAATATATATATATATAAATATATGATGCAGTAGTCTCTTGCCACGTTTGTTGATGTAATTATTTTCGTAACTAACTTTGAGTAATCAATTGTATTATCATCAAATCGTCTTTTTCGAATGTCAGGTAAGATTTAGAACCCAATAATCTATAAGAGTGGGCCTTGGAGTCTTCTGATGCCTCTATCTCGGATTGAGATCCTGCAAAAAAGTCTCCGGAAGCCAATTATTCGACGAAAATCCTTCGACACTCAAGTGAATGGTCTGAAAAATAAAAAAATCTCTCTCTCTCTCTCTCTCAGAGTTAGTATGTAACTTGAAGAAATTGAAGTCTTCTCATTATGAGCGAAGGTTCTTATACCTGGTCAAGAATCCTCTTACTTCTTTTTGGATAGCCATTGACCCTGAGATGCCATGATCTGACATGGGATAAGTGGTAAGACGGACAGCAACAGAAGGTGTTCATCACATGGCCTATCAGAACTGATAGGCCATCTCTTTGTCTGATATGGACGGCTACGTCGGTTAGTGGGCTAATTCTTATCAGGCACGGCGCTGTAGACGGTTGGTAGGCCATGTCTTGTCGAGCGTGCACCGTAGACGGCAGCTAAACCATGTGGGCCCGCAGTAGTAGGTGGATCATATGAGACCGCATATAGTAGGTGGACCATGTGGGATCATAGGTGGACCCACGTCGGGCCGCAGGTGGTAGTGGGCCACGTGGGCTCCGAGACCGACGCTGGGTCGGTATTGAGGCCGACTCTGGAAGCAGTGATGAGGCCGACTCTGGAGGTGGTGCTGAAGCCGACTCTGGCATTGGTGCTGAGGCCAACATTAGAGTCAGTGACGAGGCTGACTCTGGCGTTGGTGCCGAGGTTGACTCTAGGGACAGTGCTGGAAGTGAAGCTGGGGTTGACATGTCGGACCATAATGAAAGGTTTTAGTTGTCTAATTTATCTTCGTTAGTCAGCCTGTCCATTAACTGTAACATGGCTGGATCAGCCATATCAGATACCCCCCGCTCCTGAGCTCGTGCGGTCACACCTCTTGCCAAGCGAAAGGAGAATAGACTTTGATGCCCTCGATCCTTGCTTGTGATTAATTATGGGTGTGTGCTTCAAGGGGAGGTCAAATCCCTCTCACTTAAAGGAGCATGGGATGCTGTATCGCCACCGTGCAGAGGATATCATCTTTCCAGAATCGAGGAGATTTTCCTCGGAATTAAGGCCATCTCCCTCGGATAAAGTGATGGCCATCATTGTGGTGACATCATTGGTGTCCCATCATTAGCCGTGGATTGCACTTTTTGCGCCTGGCCAAGGCGTTTCACCTCGGGTGAATGAGATCGTGCGATGGTTATGATTTTGTCTTCACGGACTAGTGACGAAAGTTTTAGTAATTAAATTTCCGTCAATAATTCGTCACTAATTGTGATGGATTAGTGACATACTATTCCATCAAAAATTTGTGATGAAACATATTTTCCGTCACTAAATTGTGACGAATTAGTGACAAACTATCCATCATGCATTATTCCGTCACTATTCCGTCACAAATATTTCATCACTATTCCATCACAATTTTATGACGAATTATTGATGAAAATTTAGTCACTAAAACTTTCATCACTAGTCCGTCACTAATAGCGACGAATTAGTGACGAAAGAATCCATCAGTCATTCGTTTTTGTTCCATAACTAATCAATTACTAATATTTTCGTCACTAATCCGTCACTATTATTTCTATCAAAAATCCATCAGTAATCCATCATTAACCTAATAAAATTTCATCAAATTTTTAGTCTTATAAATTTAAAATTATTTTTAAATTACAATATATTTAATGCATTCTAATGAAATTTATAGATAAAAATTCAAATTTAAGAATAAAAATTGCATTTCATAAAATAAGATAAATATATCTGTATACATCAATAAAACTAATGTTTTATACATTAGACATCAAATTATTAAGATGTCTCCGGCTGCCTTAGGGACTCTACATTTGAGAAATGTACATCTGAAGCAGTCCTTTGAACACCATTTACTGGCTCCCTCTGATGTAGCCTGAAGTGAACAATGCTAGTGTGTGATGTCCACCTGCAGCTACTGAAGCAATCCTCACTTTCGTGTTAAGTATTACTAGACATATAGGAGCTGAAAGAGTTTCATCACCATATGTTGGGCTCTCATGTCCAAGCTTAGATGAAGACAATCTTCTACGCTTTATGCTTTTCTCCCACCTCTACTCTCAGGACCAGATGCATCATTTGAATAGAACATTAATAAACTTCCAGTGCCCCATCAATCGGTTATTGTTCATCAAGTTCTTCTTCTTCTTTTTGTAAGATAATCTGATCACAGAAGGTTCATTTGTGGAGATTTCTATGGCAAAGCAAAAAGGGTAGAAGAGAATGCCTGTGGCTTTTATTTTTCTAGCAAGCAGTAAATTTAATTTGTAAACAAAATAGAACAAATATGAACAATATGTATATATATAATTAAAAACTTACCCTTCCTTGCTTCTATTTGAGAAATAATTTTGAAATGTTGCGCAGAAGCCATTTAGTTTTGAAGCACCAACACTGTAAAACAAACAAAATAGAACAATTTAGATTGCATCTGCTGTCATTGTTACTTTTTTTAACACATTTAAAACAAAATTTTATTTTTATATTTTATATATTTCTTAATTGACAGCATAAACATATTTGGTAGACACCGTTGCTTTTTATTTTTTTGCTTCCATTTTATTCTTAACTATTGAAAGCTACTTTTAAAATTTAAAAAAAAAACTACAGATATTTGCAGTTGATTCATGTTAGGTTCAATGTGAGGATGCCATGGTTCAAAATGGGGCAACAAAAAGGGCAAAAAAAAAATAAATTCCACTATGAAGGCAAAGGTTGATCATTAGGGCAGATGCATAACAAAGTCCTGCCACATGGATATGTCCTTTTCTTCTAAGCTAATCAAAGCACATTTTCTAAAGAAAATTCAGTTCTTGGGTAAACTGACGGCATCAGGAATGTCTAGATACAGAGTTTTCTCCAATGGTGCTGGTGGCAACTTATATAAATTGTCATGTGCAAGGAAAAAGGTGAAGTTCTTTTTCAATCTTCTATTTGATTCATTGCTGTCCATGTAAAAGAAAGGTTAGGAATTTTTTTTTTCACATTGCTGAAATGAGACGGAAGAAATTCGTGTCTTGCTTAGAAGCTGGAACATTGTTGCTTGACTGGTGCTAGAAGGAATTGAATTATGTACTCTATGCTGTCAAATATCTGGTTTTCTGATGTAGAAAAGGTGTAAGGCTTTCGACAAGAATAAAATAAAGAAGGTGAGGTTTAAAAAAGTTAAAGTCCTCGTCAGCTTCTGGAAGGAGCACATTTTGGAGTTCTTGCACCATGAATTTTCACCAGCTAGGGAGGACGACCACAATCGTCAATCTACCATATTTCCATTCTTTCAAATTTCGATGGTCTTTGCTGAATATCTCCTCAAGGTTTACATGATTTCAATTATTATGATTTTCAATAATCTCAAAGATACCTTCTACCACTATTTCAAAATTTTAAAAAATGAAACTAAAAAAAAAAAAATGCATGTCTACAATGAAGGTGATAGTGCCATATTGGTGTTGCTTGTAAGGTCATTATTATACAAGAAGGGGATAATCTTGGTAAATTAACAATATGAATCAGTTAAAACCTTTCACCCATTATTTTCCTATGCAAGAAGCCAGTTTTTAGACAATACATAATCATAAAAACCCGAAATTAGTACCCTGTCTCTGGAAGCCAATTCAAAGCCACTTCAAACAATAGATATTCATAAAAATCCTCAAATAGTTTCAAGGAACTATAACCATCAAATATTTTCCAGAATCGCATTGCCACAAAACCCCCGTGTTAGCATACTAAACCTTTTTCACCTCCAAATTACCGGTTTCATCTTTTCACTACTCATGACCAGAAGAATACCGACCATTAAGTATTACATTTAACGATATCCAACAATCATGCAATAAATCCCTAAAAGAATGCATTCCAATACAAAATCAATCTACATTCCACCCCCCCAACAAAAAAAAAGGAAAATACGCATAAAAATCAATTGTTACTAAAATTTACGAGCCACGATCAGGAAATCAAAGATAAAAGGGAAGAAATCGATCCATACTCAGCAATTCCCCATCTGCAAGTAATTCAGCAATAGCCAATCTCCTCATCAAATCTGATATGCAGGATTCCGCAAGCCATATTCTTGCCTGAGTCTATATTACAAACAACTTATATGAGCAAAACATATAAAAAGTCAGCTATCAAGAAGAGCAGAAGATGCTGCCAAGAACAGCTGGACAGAGTATGAAGAGATCCACTGGATAGTATTGTTCTTCCTCCAATGTTTCTTCACCAGATGATAATTTTAAGATAAACCAACAATCTTATCTAGTTTATGTAAAAGTAATAAAAACTAACAAGTGAGATCTCTCTCTTATGGTATTGCTTTCATGATGAAGTATGAGATGATGAATCGAATGCACAGAAGTTAGGTTTCTAGTGTCTCCAGAATGTGTGCGACTGAGAGATAAAATATGAATTCCCTGGTCCCTGATATTTTATAAGTTGGCTTCACCTCAGAGTTCTAAATGTTACATATTATTAAAAAACAAGTAACTAGAGTAAGCATAAGTAAGCCTGCTGTCAGCATGTATACCTTGGTGCCTGCAAATGATGATAGTAAATAGGAATTCTACAGATTGCAAAATTTCATTAGATGTTATATTGAGTTAGACAGCTGAAATGCCTCAGGTACATTAACCCTATTACTTTAAGTTATTTTAGCATCATCTTAGAGTCAATCAAAAATCAGATGTCGCCGGCCACCATTCTATATTTATTCACTGATCTTGCTTTAAGATTAGAGATGTCGTTCACGGTCCATCTAATGCTAAACTTGAAAAAAAGGTAATAAACACAAAAGGAAGAATTACCCCTAGAAAAAGGGGGGGAAAATAAACCTAAGGCAGTGTTTGATAGCTTTTGGGCTATCCCTGGATAAATGTATAGGATAGCATTTATCCAGGGGATAGCTGAGGGAATAAGCACCTTTTTAAAATTATAAATCTGCCATCAAAGGATAACTTTAGTTATTCCTGGGTTTCCTAGGGAATAAGTTCAGGGGATAACCCATGGTTAAACATGGGTTATCCCCTCTGGTTAAACTTTTTCAGCAGTATCCCCTGTAGCTATAGCATTTGGGGATAAGGGGGAATATCCAGGGGATATCCCCCTTTATCCACCATACCAAACAGTGCCTAAATGTAGTCATTGCGATGAAAGGGGACGAGAATAGAAACAAGACATACCTCTCGTTCAAGGAGAGAGTCCTCTTCTCCGCCTCTTGGAATCCGCTACCAGGTCATCGTAGTACACGGCGAAGTCTTCGCCATCGAAGCCCCGAAAGATCTCGGCGTAGTCGAAGCCAGAACTCCAGGGCCAAAGGGAGCATCATCGCCGCCATCGATCTCCGATGGGAGGTCGAGCATAGGGATGGAGCAGGAGGTCGCGAGACCACCGAAGATCTCGGCATAGTCCTCCGGCCTGGCAGGGAAGGCCGCTGGGAAGAAGTCGGCATAGGCGGATCTCGTCGCCCCATTGGGGGTCTTCTTGGAGACCGCTGCGCCGCCGCATCTCCCGAGGCGAGAGCTCCGGGGTTCCTCCATGATGAAGAGGAAGAAGTGGTGGAGGAGGTAGGGTTGTTAGGGTTAGGGCTCTCTCTCTCTCTCTCGTTTATTCCGCTCGGTCGAGGAGGAAGAACAGAGTGGAGGGAGCTTCGGGAGTGCAAAAGAGGTTCGCCTCAATTAGTGATGGATTGCTCTTCCGTCACTAATCCATCACTAAATTAGTGACAGAAGAGTAATCCATCACTAAATTCAGTGACGGACTGCCTTATCCGTTACTAAATTAGTGACGGACTGCCCCAATCCGTCACTAATTTAGTGACGGACTATCCCATCGTCACTAAATTAGTGATGGATTGCTCTTTCGTCACTAAATTAGTGACGGATTACCCCATCTGTCACTAATTTAGTGACAGAAGGGTAATACGTTACTAAATTAGGGATGTGCGCGTAGCCAAGTGCAGTCATGCACACAGACGCGTGCACGCACAGACACGGCGCTGGGCACATGCAGACAAGACAGCCACAGGAGAGATTGTGCGGCCAAAGAGATAGGCCGATTGGTGCAAAAATGCGGGCTATGGCAGGCGCGCGCGCAGGCCGAGTAGCAGATGCTCATGGCACGCATCGAAGGCAGAGACGTGGCTGGAACGTGCATGGGAGGCGGCGCACGTAACTGGCACATGCGGCGCACATAACTGGCACATGCGGACGCGGCTTTTTTTGTCACAATTTTTTAAAAAAAATTAGAGTATAAATTAGTGACGAATCGCCTTTCATTATTAATTTGTGATAAATTAGTTGTGAAAAAGCAATTTGTCACTAATTTAGTGATGGATTGCCCCATCCATCACTAATTTGTGATGGATTAGTGACGGAAGAAAAATTCGTAACTAATTTAGTGACAGATATGACAGTCTGTCACTAATTTAGTGATGGTTTAGTGATGGATAACTAATTTGTTACTAATTTTAATTTTATCACTATTTTGTTACTAAATGTCACAATTTAGTGACAAAAATTTTCATCACTAATTTTTGTCACTATTTTAACATTTTCTTGTAGTGGTCCCTACCTATTTGCTCTTTTGAGAGTTTTACAATAATGTCAGTAGAAGAGATGGCAGATTGGTAAGCTATGTGAGAGGCACCCATGTTCATATTACTTCAAAAATTCTAGAAAATATTTTTGAAATACCTGTTGTTGGGATGACTACTACTCAACACAGTGACAGATGTGAAGCCTTATCAAGAATGTTAGAAGAGAGGTCACTATTTTGAGAAAATTTTGGCAAATTAACTATCTTCGGAATTGAAATTATTACACAACATATGCATAGAATGTGGTCATCATGGATTGTGTAATGACTGGATCCCAATTAATTTGGATGGTATAATGATTGGTTATATGACAGAGGCCAAGAATAAGAAGAGGTCCACCCTACCTTATGGGATGGTTTTAACATTGATTTTTTGGAGCCAAGGAGTAAATATTTTAGAAAATAAGCCATTAAAGAAGTTAAGGCATACTGACTACTACATCTCCACTCTTCACCAAATGGGCTTTAGAAAGATCAATAGCCAATGGCAAAGGAGGAGATAGTCTGATGTGTCTGAGCCAATCAGATAAGTCAGAGCAATGGATGATGATGACATTGTTAAGGAGGTCCCTGGGCCTTCATAGCTGGACCCTCTGCTCCTGGACCTTCTTATGCTCCACTTGGACCTGAGTTCTTCTTCAGCACCTCCATCGGCAGCACCTTCTGGACCTTTCCCTATGTTCTCTGCTTTCACACAAGAATAGCTATTGTAAATTAAAGAAGTGATGAAATCTGCTTTGGCTGAGCAAGAAGAAGAATGAATGAGAGCATCAGGGATCAATTCTTAAATATGAAGCAATTTATGTATATTTTGGAAGAAAAAGTTGGAAAGATAGAAAGTTTAATCAATTCATCAGCTAAGAGCTTAAAGGCTAAGTTGCAGTACATTTTGGACAAAATTAAGGGGATTGCAGAAGATTCGGATGTCTATGCAAAGTCTTCTGCAGAACTTCAAGTCAACATTGAAAGAGCAACTTCTCATATTGAAAAGTTGATGAAAGATTTTTACAAGACCCAAGTAGGAGGAATGGAAGAAATCTTAGCTGAATTAAAGAGAATCCTGAGGATCAGTTTACAGTAAATGATTCCTATCCTTCCTGCTTCTCCAGCTGATCCAGCCAATTAATTCCAATCCAACCTATCTTAGCTTATCCTTAGATATTAGGACTTTATAGTTTGTATTTAGAAATCTGCTGAAAGTTATATTATGTTGTTGTTTTATGTTGGTTCACATTTAGCTTGTACTTAGGATATTACTTAAAGTTATGTAATGTTTACTTTGCTTGTACTTCACTTGACTTGAAATGATGTAATCAATGAAATGTTCTATGACTTAATGAAATTTCTTGAATATCTTTGTGATATGATTGCATTTTATAATGATTGATTCTTACTTTGGTTGATTTGTATCCTAATCTGAGCAATGACTAACCCTATGCTTCTTTATTTTTTATTGATGATAAAAAAGGGAAGAGTTGCATATGCATATGGATTTTAAATAGTATACACATATATATATGGGGAGTTATCTTCGTTAGGGGGAGCCTATTTGAGTTGGTAAGAGCTTATTTGAATTGAATTTTGAATTGAGACTTGAATCCAACCTATCTAATTTGCATTGAATGATTGAATTGATAATTTGAATTGAGTTTTTGAAATTTTGAAGAGTATGAATCATTGGATACAAATCTTTTATTTCTTGGAATAGTTAAGATGAAGTAATTGTTTAAGACGATTATGTTGAAATTTTGATTATTATCACTCTGATTAAAGAAGTTGTTTAAATTGTTAGTTATGCTTTAATTGTTTATGCATATACTTAGTGTTTTTGTCATCATCAAAAAGGAGGAAATTGTACCCAATTATTAATTTTGATGAATAACAAAAACCATATGAGTATATCTCTTATATTACTAATGATTTTGATTAAGTGTTTTAGAAATATTAAATGTTTAATTATTCAAAATCAAAAGAAAATTGAGTTTGAATCCATGTCTTGTGTTAAGTGTCAAGTTTAGACATTAGAGCTGACTCTAAAAGGATTAGAGCTGACTCCAGAGCGTATTGGAACAGTTTGGCACTTTCAGACGGATTAAGCCGACTCCTGCAGAGATTAAGCCGACTCTAATCTAAAGACAGAGAACCTCATTTCTACGTCAAATTAGAGCTGACTCCTGCAGGGAATTAGATTAGAGCTGACTCTAATGGTTAAACAGAGAGTGATTTTTTGGGGCTCAATTAGAGCCGGCTCCCGCATTTGTTAGAGCCGACTCTAGCACAAAAAGATGTCGACCCATAAAAAATCAGAGCCAGCCCCACGATGAGCGAAAGTTATCATTTTGAGCATCCTGACTTAGTGCCGACTCCATGCCAGATTAAAGCCAACTCTAACCTATCAGAGATGGATTTCAAATGTGTTAGAGATGACTCCAACAGTTATCTTTTCTCCAACAAACTTTAACGGCTTTCCTCTTTCATGCTAAACACCTCCATAAGTACTTTTAACGGCTAGTTTTATCTAAAAATAGATTAAGAGGAAATTATAAAAAGGGAATCATCCGACCGTTTTGAGATCACAAAAAAGAAAGGGAGAGGAGAGAAAAATCAAATAGAAAAAGTTCAAATTTTAAATCCCAAGTGTTCAAAAAAGAGTTAGAGAAATCCGAAGCATTCAAAAGCCAATCTTGAAGGATTTCTATCAAATAGAAAAAGAGAAGAAGAGATCCCTTATTCTTCAACAGCTTCTACATCAATAATTCTTCCAAAGATTCAAGCACAACTTGGGGAAGAACATTTCTGAGGAAAAGAAGAAAAGTCCAACTTCAGAAATCTTCTAAATCAGGCTCTTCTATTTTTATTTTGTTTATATTGCTTATTTGCTCATTTGAGGAGTTATATATCTGTTGTAACCTTACTCTTATTATATTTGATTACTGATTCAATCAGGGAATTAAATCAGGTAAGGCAGTTTGGCCTTGTGCAAGCTAAGGAGTTATGATAGGTTTTGTGCATGTGATCTGTGAAAACCGACTGGGTCGTTATGATTCTGTTGTAAAACAACAAGTTTGAGTTATGAGTTTGTAAAATAACTCGGCTATAATCAGGGTGATATAGTGTGGGCCCAAGAGTTGCTTGGGAGTGGATGTAGGTGTAGCTAACACCGAACCACTATAAATTTTTTATGTTTATCGTGCTTGTCTCTTTTTTTCTTCACTCTATCTTCATACTCTGTTTTGCATTCTTAGCAATGAACTCATTGCATATTTCCTTGTGCACTATCACTTGTGAAATTATTTTTTAAGCAATAAAATTTTTAAGAACTCAATTCATTCCCCCCTTCTTGGGTTGCCATCTGGGCCAACACTTTTGATTCTCTTGTATGAGTGGCTAAGGCCTAGGGCCAAGTTAGTGAGGATGATCATTTGGCCTTTCTTTAATATTATCCAACTTCTACTAAATACAAATATATGATCAGTTTGACTTTTTGAATATGTAATGGTATGAGATTACCTTCTAATTTAATAAAATAAGAAAATTACTTTACATTTATTTGGTGCTTGCCATCTTTCTTTTTCTTCTCTTTCTTTTCTCTTTTTTCTCTTCTCTTTCTTTTTTTGTGAGAATAAAGGAGACTTACTTGTAGTAGGCATGCAATTCTTCAAGGCTTCAAGCACTTGGCCAAGCCATCTAGAAACGGCTGGCTTCTTCACTAAGGTTCTCTACGGTGAGGACCTTAACTGCTCTATCTTTTTTTCAACATAGCAAAATAGCGTTATCTCACCATTGCCTAGTTATCTCTATGCTATTTGACTCCATTTGTGATTGAGAACTTTATAATGAGGTGATAGCTCAATGTCATAACTCCTTGGGAATTAAGGTCAGGATGCCTCAATAAAGCATTGTAAGCTAAGGAAGTTTTCATTTACTACTACAAAAAGTTAATTAGACTACGTCTAAAAAATATAGTCTTTTATATAGACTACGTTTACTAAATCGTTGTTTAGGTGAGTGCAATTAAAAGTGTGACGGTAGTTAAAAGTCCCTCTTATAGACTACGTTTATAGATGTAGTTAAAAGTTAAAAAAACGTAGTCTTTAAATACATTTAGACTACGTTTTTATCAGAAATTGTAGTATGTAACTATACAAAAGACTACGTTTTTATCAAAAATTGTAGTTAAAAGTCAAAAAAAAATGTAGTCTTTAAATACATTTAGACTACATTTTTATCAGAAATTATAGTTAAAAGTCAAAAAATATGGTCCTAAAATATTTAGACTATATTTTTATCAGAAACTGTAGTTAAAAGTCAAAAAAAATAGTCTTTAAATATATTTAGACTACGTTTTTATCAGAAACTGTAGTTAAAAGTCAAAAAAACATAGTTTTTAATACATTTAGACTACTTTTTATTGAAAAATATAGTCTATTATGTACATTTAGACTACATTTTTATCAAAAAATATAGTCTATAACTGTACATTTAAACTATATTTTTATAATGAAAACGTAGTATAATATCCAATCCTATCATACAAACATATACTTTTAATTCCAAAAAAATCCTAAAAATATTGAATTAAAATATCCAATACTATTATATAAATATCCAATACTGTCATACAAACATATACTTTCAATTCCAAAAAACTTCAACTACATTGAATTAAAATATCCAATACTATCATACATACATCCATAATATTTTTAGATAATCCAAACCTCAATAAACATTTCCATAACATTTCTTTAAATGAAATCTTGCAAGTACTCGACCCATTCTCCGCGCATAATGTCGATCTCTTCTTGTTTATAAGTTTTCTTTTCGTCAAACTGTATATATACATAAGTTACTCAAAAAAAGAGCACTAAATAACATGACACAAAAATCTAAAATCATAAAAAGCACTACTTATGAATCACATACGCAATAATAACCAACCTTTTCATCAGTTAAAATGATATGATTCTCAATGATCTCTTTCATATACATGTTGACATAATAGCCACATTCAACACCTGATGGTTGCTTAGAATACTTAAAAAATAAATTTAAAAGTTTTTATAAGATTCAAACAAATAAGATCTAATTTTATGAATTATAAAAAAGAATGTGCAACTCAATATACCTTAACTGACTTCCAAGTAAGTGTTTTTTCTTACAACTCGGTCAGCTTTAGCGTTGTATATTTTGAGTGCACTGATATAGCAAAGTATAATAATAGTATGAGACTCAAATGATATAACCCAAGTAAATCCCTACAAAATTATAAAGAAATAAATATTTACATATTAATAACACCTTTTAATTCTTTTCCTACTGAACGTCCAATAGAATCACAAAAATACACTTTATCCCTATGAGGGTCAATAACCACCAAGGACCAGTGATTCCTTCATAAGCATAATAACAATGATTAACAACTTAATATCAAAAGTATCAATTTTCATTAAAAAAGCACTTACCCAAAGTTATAAGAAGCTAGAAACAATTGATCCGCATAACAATGCTCTAATCTTTTAGCAATAAAATATGATCGTACTCCAATCGATCCAAAGTGTATAGAGATCTACACAGGGTCTACAAAGCAATACATATTGTATAATTTTGATTTCTTAAGTTGATTGTACAATAGCAACACAAATCAATTATTCAATCCATAGTTATTATTAGAAACTGTACATCTAGTAATTGCATATGAAACGCCAAAAATATAAAATATCTATTATATATATATATATATATATATATATATATATATATATATATAGCACAATACAACTAGAAGTAATATGCTCCATTGAGCAAAAGTGATCGATATCTTTCCGAATAATATAATAGACCCATTTATGATCAAAGACACCAACATCCAATACCACAATTATTGTATTTGTATCTTCTAAACTTTTTGCAATATGATTCTTTAAATATGACAAACTTTATGGACCCTTTTCTTTGCTTTTTATCTATAACTTTTGTGGGACAATCTTAGCCTGTTAATAATAATGAAATTCAATTCACAAATGCTACATAGCAAATAGTTTATCAATATAAATTAATCACAAATTTATGGATAAGTTAAAAAGTTTCAGATACCTTGACTCGATCATCAGTAACTAATGATCAAGGCCATGCAACATGAAAATCAATAAAATCTTTAATTTTCACAGGATCATCACCAATTATTATTGGAAGGAGAGCACCATCGTCAAAACAAACATAAATAGATACACGATAATTCTGATCACCCAAAGAAACTCTATGTACAATAGAGTTTGGTGCTACATTCTCAATCACTATACCATATCTAATTATACTATTAATAGATCCTACTGCTAATTTGCATGGTTTTCCCTTTAAAGCAATAACATTAGAAAATATAAGTACTATGAATTTAAATAAAATGCTACAAATTTAAGTAAATATTAACATACCTTTTGCATGTCTCTTTGTCCAATGACAACAAATTCTATACTTGCATCACTTTTTGTACCAAAATTAGCAACAGTTTTATTTGGATGCAGTTTTTTAACTGAGGAGCAACTATCTTTGTTGATAAACATATTGAGTACTTGCAGCAATTTTAGAAATTTCTCTCAACTTTGTATTTTCTTCATGAAATTGGCGTAGCTGATCAAGTAACGATTTTCTTTCCTTAGCATCTTCTCTTGTTATTGGTTCAGTTTTTTTTGTTCTTCTAACAAATGTTGTAAGGTTTAGCTTATTTTTGTTCTTTTCGGAAGATTGAAATAGGTTGTAGGGGTAACCATGCCTCCAATACCCTCACTCGACCACCATATTCGGGATTTTTCAATGACATTTCTAGTATATCTTTTATCCCGATTCTTGTATTGATCCATCTTTCACCTTCATTGTATATTCATCCTAAAATGTAGACAAAACGAACCATACATTATGGAGTTATAAAAGAATCTATTATTAGCTATTAAATGAACTTAAATTGTGCCATGGGTGAGCTTTAGTCTGCGGGAACTTAAACTCAGTGTAATTTGCAAGTCTTTGTAGATATGAGAATTATCCCTCAAATTGGAGTCCAGATATCACAGCACTCAAGTATGTAACATTACTAAACTAATGTTGATGTGAAATTCATCAACGATGATTCTTCAACAATGTTTCCTTCTTGTTCAACATAACCATCATTTACTAAGTTAAGCTTTGCCAAACTAAGTTACATGCTGAAGAAGTTGTCATCATGTGGTTCAATTGTTCATCAGCAACTTATTTCTGCTTTGCCTGTGTTGGGAACACCCATCTTTTTTCTTATTTCTTAAGTCCTAAACTGACCTGCTAACATCTCAATTTCCAACCTACAACTATTAAAGCACATAGGGCACAATAGTGAACATTTGGAAGTAGATTATTGTTTGCAATGTCAACCTTGTTCATTTACAAACAGGTCTTCAGTACATATAGATTTGCCATACGTATTAAGCAGACCATATGCACAAACACAGAAAAGAGTTGAGTTCAGATCAATTCAGCCACAAATAATCTTGGGGCAAATTTTACAGATACACTCATCTACCAGGCCCTATTACATAATTATGTGTAAATTTTAACATATAAAAACAACAATCCTTCAAAAAGAAGTACCTCAAATTTATCATGGGTTGACATATTTTATTTTCCAAAACCACTCCAAAATTTCCTACTACTTTTGTTTCACATACCATTTACACAATACTTATTTGGATCACACAAACTGCCTGATTCAAAGTATATCATTACAACCATAACCGTAAGATTCATAGAATTTAAAGGTCAAGGCACATGAAGTAATAAAGATCCTACAAGCAATTTATCAGTAACCGGTGTTGGAATCCAGCATTACAGCATTTAACATCTATTTTTTGGATAGCTACCAATCAAATAAGTGGTATGTTAGCAGAAATAAAATTCTTACTAATGAACTTCGCACAAGCAATGTACCTAGCAGTTTGCCAATCAGACCATCTTGTGGAAATTTAGCTTCAGCTCTTCTCTACACTGAGTGTTTTACAATCCGAATTGAAAATTCATAAGTTCCATCTTGTAGACCATATAGTTTCACATCTTCAATATCAACAGCAAGAGCAGATGCTCCCCGGTCAAGAACATATCTGCAATAATAAGGATAAACTAAAGCACAGAGCCACCAAGCTCCAAGAACAAGCAACACAACAAAAGTCTGCAATCAGATAACATGAGCATATTATACAATGCAAGATCACCCTTTTCCTACATGCAACTATTCAAATCTGTTGAACAAGTGAAAGTTGAGATCTTTTCTTGTAAATAAAGCACAGAGCCACCAAGCCCAAAGAACATGCAACAGAACTAAGGTTTGCAACCAAATCACTTATATTAGGCAACACAAGATCACCCTTTTCCTACATGAAACTATTCAAATTTGCTGAACAACTGGTAGTTGAGATCTCTTTTCATAAATAAAACACAGAGCCACCAAGCTCAAAGAACATGCAACACAACTGAAGTTTGCAATCAAATAGCTAATATATGCAATCCATGATTGCTCTTTTCCTACATGCAACAACTCTTATTCAAATCTACTAAACATCTAGGAGTTGAGATGTTTCTTTTGTTTGTGACTAGTAGTAAAATTCATAAAACATCCTAGGGTTTTTTTTTGGAGAAAAAAAAAGTTGCACTTAGTGTTTTGCTCACTACCAACATAAATTGGATTTAAAACCTACTGTGTATTATTAATGCCATATAGAAAGATGGCCCATCACATTGGAAATTCATAGCACGCATCCTATGTATTGAAAGATACCATGCCCTCAAGTTTTTGAAGCAAGAAACAAAGTTCACCAGATAAAATAATCATGTGAGTTGGTGAAAAAAATATTTCCCCTGTCAGCTTAAAGCCATATGCATTTTCCTCCTTCCTCCTAGGAGAAGGCTTTCTGGACTTGATGTCTGAATCATTTGCTCTTATTTCTTGACATATTATCAGGTTTAGTCATATAACTGCTATGCAAGATAGTCGCCTTATGTTGGCAGGATACTCTCTAATCCCAAGAACACTGTTGTGATTTTCCATGGTGTACATGTAACAGCTCTCTACTCCAAGGAAATGCTTCCCCAACAAGTTTCAGAGTGAGAGAACGTTTTAAGTAAAGTAAGTTTTATGTTTGCTGTAGCACGTTTCTTTCATCCAAATCATACCATTAAACAACCTTTTCTTCTCTATCTAAGCAAAAAAAAAAAAAAAAAGATAGATATTAGTTGTCTTATAGCAAGTAGATTTTCTTTTTTCCTTTCAAATATAACAAGTAGATTTTCAGTTGAGGGAGGTTTCAAACGCCATTAGCTACGGTTCGATGCATCATCTCTCGTATAAGGTACTCTTCTTCGGTCTTGTTCCATAATAGGGCAGACTAAACCTTCGAGCACCAATAGAACGGGAAAAAGTAAAGGGGTAGGCAAAACAAATCGCGTACACCATATGCTCGATGATATGCCTCAATAAGGGTAGGCGAGGGCGGTGCCCTATTACCTTCATTCCGAGGAAGTCCTGGTGGAGCTCGTCCTCGGGAATGATGACGGGCCATGGCTTGCCGGCCCCGCGGAACATCTACTCGGTCTCGAGGAGCTGACCACGCTCGAGAATGCGTTGGCGGATGGCCTGGGCCGGGGTGGAGGCGGCATCGATGACCTCCTTGATGCCGTTGCACTGTGCCAGCAACTCCATGCACGCCATCTTCCATGGGTCCTGCGGTTGTACTCGATCCGCACCTTCGATAAAAACTTCAACATCCTTTCTCCTTCTCCTCCCTAAGCGGCAGCACGGCCTGCCTTCTTTGGCCGACCGAACCCCATCTGACGCCGCACAGACATCGATGAAGGCTGCCGCATATGGCCTAAGCTAGGCAAGTCGGCCATCATGCAGCCGGGCCCGAGTAAACACGGGAGCAGGTTCGGCTCCGGTAATAGAGTCGGCGGTCACGCTGCCAAGCCCGAGTCAAACACGAGAGCAGGTTTGGCTCCGGTAATAGAGAAGGGCCATCCAACGGCCCTCTCCCACATCAAACCCTACCGGCACTGCCCTCTCACCCTCTCCCTCTCCCTTCTTAGATCAATCTTTAGATTAAAACTAAAAATAAAGAAAAAAATGATGAAAGATTACCTGCTATTAGATCTGACTAGTGCAGAGACAGCAAACAAAACTCTAATCCCGTATGGTGATGGAGTCTTGCAAACAAAACTCACGTGATGGAGTCTCCGCAACCTTAATCCGTATGGTGGTGGAGTTTCCGCAAATGAAACCCTAATTCAGAGCAAACTACGATTGGGAGAATGAAATTTGAGTTTGGGTATCGAGGGTTTTCTAGGAAAAAAGGGAAGTGAATTAGGAGGAGGGAAAAAAGATAAAATTTTAGTTTTATATTAGATACATCTTAATTAAAAATGTAGTCTTCTTATATTATAAGATAATATAATATTACGTCTTAATTAAAAATATAGTCTTTTTATATTATAAGATAATATAAGACTACATTTTAATAGTCTTTTTATATTATAAAAAATATAAAACTACGTTTTTAATTATAGATGTAGTCTTTTAATTTATGAAAATAGTTTGAAATATTAGACTACATTTTTTACTAAAAAGTAATTTTTTTTTTAACCTAACGTAGCCTATATATTTAACTTTTTATAGTAGTGATTGTGAGAAAGTCTAGCATCATTATGATTTGATGAGGCTTCTTCTTGGTGGTCATCGAAAGGTTGTTGGTCTCTTTAACTAGAATTGAGTTTTTAAAGAAGTACCAGTAAGCCGCTGAAGGGCTTCAAGCAATTTCCATTGATATCATTTTTTTTGAAGGCTTTATAGTAGAGAACATCAATTGAGCTCTCATTGTCAAGTAATCTCTTCTTCACCTAGTAGTTAGCAACTTCATGGAGACTACTAACGCATCATTTTGAGAGGTTTAGATCCTCTTTTAGTTAATATCAGAAAAGGATATGACCTTCTCTATCTTCTATCTCTTTGACACCTTAGCCTTGTGCTGCTGGATATATGCCTTCTTAGCCAAAGAGCTTTCTCCTTTGATGATAAATCCTTCAAATATTACCTTAATTCTCTCGATAGTAGGTGAATGATTATTAGAGTTTGACGCTACTGATGGAGTGAGGGCTCTTGGTTTGTCAAGCAAGCCTTAAGACCCTTGATATGCTCCATGGGATGACATCCTCCGATGGAGCCCTTGGCTTTGGCTTTCAGCTACCAGCATCCTCCGATATGGTTGCAGCCTCTTTAGTCAGTAAACCTCCCATCTGAGGGGAATAGCTTGGGTTTGTTTTCATTTCAAGATGTTTCTTCAACTCCAACCTTCTCAACTTATCAGACTTGTCATCCAAGATGATCTCAAAGCGCTCATTCAAGACCTCAAGCTAATGTTTTAGGATGAGATCTTCAAATATCCTTCCTTTAAAGGTAAGGGAAAACTTTATTATTTAATCCAGCTTGTGGGGTGGCCCACTCTTTCCTTCCAATCTTCTTGCTTAAGGTATGTTGCCCAACTATGCAGCGGTGAATTGGATTCTTTAAAATTTTTTAGTAATATATGTTATTTTGAAAAGATGAGATTATCAAAGTGTGAGATGATGTGAGGTGTAATGGAAGCCAATCAAGCACAATAAATAATTACATACAAGCACAAAGATAGTGATTCGGTGTCAATCCCCGATTACAACCCTAGCTAATCTAGCTAGCTTCTTATTTATCAAACACAAAGAAGCCTTACAAATCATCAAGGATTTGGCATACCCAACAAACAATGTACCGGTTTTAAAATGAAACAGCTCCTCTATGAACAAAATAAAACAATAAGAGCACCTTACAATTTTTGAAGGTCTTCTCTTGAGTGGGCTTCTCCTTAAATACTAAAGCTTTGAGTACTTAACAAACCCTCCTTAAATAGAGCCATTGCTCAAGCCAAAGAGTCTTTTAGATATTTTTCATTTAATCCTTCTCCATCTTTCAGAAAAACCTCCATTTGAACTTGTATTTATTGTCTTATGAACTTGTATTTGTTGTCTTATGAGGATTAGAATGTTAACTAATCATTTTGGACCATTGGGAGTGGTTGGAGTAAGAGTTTCGAAGGTTGAATCGCATAAGAAACTTGTCATTATAGCCCATATCAATGGGTTAGTTGACTACCATGCTAGCTAATGGGGCGTTAGCTCGCTATCATGCCAGCTAACTTAGGAAAGTTCTCTAAAAAAATTGCTCTCTCTTTCTAAATTAGTCTGCTATCTTATTCCAAATGTTCAAAAATAATTCAAACTTCATGTAAATCTAATAGATGAATTCTTTTGCGCTAATGCATCTAAGAAATAGACGATCATTTCCTTCAAGCTTCGCATAGTGAGCAACCAACACTAATAGATGAATCATTCTTTGCTAATGCATGGCCTAAATGGAATTAGTTTTTTATAACTAGCTATAAAAAATCTTGTGTTTCAACGGATTATTCTGTTTTTTCAAGCAATTTTGTGATGTGGCCTTATCAAACCCCCAATATCAAGAGGATAAAGAAGACAATTTCACAAACAATTGCAACTGCACAAAGGACAAAGTTTTACAGCACACGTCACAACATTGTAGATAACACACGGCTATTGAACGTCACCAAGTCACACATTTGACTCATACACGCATTACGATTATCACAATATATATGACTGAAAGCAATATTTATTTCATATTTGCCATGCAAACAAAAAGCACGAATATATATATATATATAACAGAGCTCTCTGACGAGGCCAACGACGACGAGGCCCACCACCGCACCGATCTCTACTGTACTGCATTCCATGCAGAAGGGACCCGCGTCAATGTTTCATTTTGACCTCGAACTCTACTCCAATACGAAACTTATCATATTGAGTGACAGTGGACCCCTTTGAGCTAGCATAATTCTTCTTCGTCGTTTCAAGCTGCATCTCGGAACGAGTGCGCATATCGATCGCAACCGAACCATATTCGCGTCTGATCATTTCCTCTTCCTTAACAAGCGTCTGTGTGCGTGTGGCGTTCGCTGTGACCCTTTCTTCTCTCTGCTTGGAAGAGCTGATCTTTGTTGTTGTTTTCTGGCTTCCACGACTGCTGCAACTGACCCTTTCTAAACCGTCTGCTTAGAAGAGCTGATCTTTGGTGTCGATTTCTTTTCACTGGAATATATTTGCACGTATTGCTTTCGATGCTCTTCTTTATAGATTGATGGATTTAATTGAGCAGAGTGGAGGATCTCCTCTGATGAGATTGTAGTTTGCCAGAACTAGCCATGCCCCTATGATTGCAACCTCCTCCCCGGGATACTCCTACAGAAGCCCGAGCACTAGACGACGGTTTATTTT
>UESW01000810.1:0-21950 GCA_900491605.1 Calamus simplicifolius | reverse complement strand
TCTTGCCATAGGCCTAGCTGAATGTATTTGATAGCTAACTATTTTTCTCTTAGCTAACTACTTTCTCCTGCTACAGTGTTGGTCGAATGCTTCATGGGATTAGCTAACTTATTCCCTCTCTTAGCTAGCTGGTTAGCTAGCTTGTCTTCCTTCTTAGCTAGCTAGATTTTCTCTTTAGTTAACTACTTTTTCCTTGTCATGAGTTTGGCCGAACCATATTTGAATCTAGTTAACTGGTTAGCTAGCTTATTGCCTTTGTGAGCTAATTACTTTGTTTTGGAAGCTAACTACTTTTTGCAGAAATTCTCCCTGGCCGATTGTCATTATGGAATAGTTAGCTAGGAGCTAACTACTTTTGGCCGGTCCCCTCTCTTCAAGCCATGTGGATTCAAATTGAGTTAGCTAAAGAGCTAACTACTTTTTTCTTATGGCAGATCCTTTTCTCAAGCCGTGTGGATGCAAAATGAGTTAGCTAAGGAGCTAACTACTTTTCTCTTCAAGCCATGTGGATCTATGGACGAGTTAACTAAAGCAAAGCTTCAGCTAACTACTTTTTGGGCTGCTCTCTCTCTTGGCCATGTAGTTTTGAATATAGCTAACTAAAACTTATTTTTAGCTACTTGTGGACTGAACTATCTCTCTTGGCCGTGTGTTCTTTGAATCTAGCTAACTGAAGGATGCTTTCAGCTAGCTGCTCACCACCCTGGTCGGTCTCTTTCAGTGAAGTAGTTAACTGGAAATTACTTCCAGCCAACTACTGATATGGATTGCAAGCTTGGGCATGTTCTTTTTCTCTCTCTCTCTTCTTAATTTTATTTTCAGCTATACTGACTTTTGATCTCTTGGATTATGGCAGAGATCTTTCTTCCTTAAATGGATTCAGTGCATTCAATGCTCAAGAAAAAATCTTCAACGATTATATTTCTTTCCGTTCTACTTTTCATTTATTTCAAATTAGTCTAATGGCTATCTTTGATATTGAAATGCTTTAAATAGCTGAGATTAGAAGGACAAAGGAAAAAGAGAGAAAAATCTAAGGATGAAAAAGAAGAGAAAGAAATCCAAGAAGAAAGAGCTTTTATTGCATATTTTTCTGAGTGATTGAAAGCAAGTTCATGTGTATTGAAGTTGAGAAATCATAAAGATCATTCACTGTTCAACCATCCAGATTTATTAAAGTCTTTAAGCATTTAAAGCTTCAACTACTTCAGAGATCTACATTTATTGCTGAAGATTTGCTACAAAAGTTGTAAAGTATTACTTTGAATATTTGCTCAACTTAGGAGCTATTTGTTCTTAGATATTATGAACATATTTCTTGTAAAGGGTTAGATTTAACCCTTGGTTTTTGTTTGGCTTCCTTGTGCCATAAAACAAGAGGACTAGTCGGATCCGAACGAGATGGCCAACTTAAGGGCGAGGAGGGCAAGACCGTCGGTTGCAGGCAAGGAAAAGGATAAACATAAAGGCGGACCCATCCATACATTTTGTTTCACTTTTCGCCTCCTCCTCTTCTTTGTTTACGGCACTTCCTCCTCTTCTTTGTTTCAAGTAAGATTTTTTTTAAATACAATGTTAAAGCCCCAAGCCCAGCATATGCGTTTGGCAAGGAATTTTATTTTTCCGTCTTTAGGATCCATAATTCGTTTATTTACTTTAAAAAAGTATTTTATTTTATTTTTTTTCATCAACCCAAATTTCAACCCGAAACTCAACCCAAACCTGATTTTAAAAAAAAGGGTTAGGGTTGAGGTTTTACAAATAGGGTTAGGGTTAGGGTTAGGGTTGATATTTTGTAAATAGGGTTAGGGTTAGGGTTGAGAAAACCCGAGTTTTATGAGCCTGAGTTGCACCCCTAGCTCCAGATCAGGTTTCCAAAAATAGCAAAAATAATCCATCGTAGAGTCGGCTCCGACTTTGCAAAGTGTCGACTCACCGCTGATTGGAGTCAGCTCCCGATTTCTGATGTGTTGGCTCCAAGAATTGCTTCGAAAAACATAGTCTCTGTAACTCAAGTTAGAGTCGGCTCCCGAAATCCATGTGTCTGCTCCGGCTTCTGAAGCAGAAAATAGTTTCTCTGTATCTCAGGTTGGAGTTGGCTCCGAAACTCTATTGTCGACTCCGAACCGTGCTGAAAATATTGAACTGTTCTGATACACTCTAGAGTCGGCTCGAGTCTTTTAGGGTGTCAGCTCCAAGTTCTGAACTTAAATAAATTCTATTGAAATTTAATTCAAAACTGATTTCTAAGTACTATTTGGATAAATAACTGATCTTAATTCCTGAAACACTTATCAAATTTATCAGAAACACGAGAAATATACTCATGACTTTGTTAATCATCAAAATCAATAATTGGGTAAATAATTTCTCAATAATTTCCTCAACAATCTCCCCTTTTTTGATGATAACAAAAACATTGAGTATATGCATAATCAATTAATGCATAATTGACAAAACATTTTTAAAAAATTAGGTTAAGCTCCCCTTGATGAGATAGCTCCCCTATATATGTGCATATGTAAAGTTTCAATAAACTTTACTGCATATCTTAATTCCTTTTGATATAAATGTTCATTTAACATATATATCTTCAATATCATTTAACATATATTATCTTTAATATATTTTACCATTGTACATACAAATATCTCTTCTTTCCCTTATCTTTATGCATATACACTCTTCTCTCCCCCTTTTAATCAACAAAAAGGTTATTATAGAAGAAGGTTCGTATAGCTTAAATTAACATCAAACATAGGAGTGAATAATTCAAACATCAAAATCAAAGGTTAGCTTAAAATTCAAGCAACTAATATCAAAATTCAAGTATGATATTCATTGAATACTGAAACATTATAACAAATGTTCATTTCACTAAACTTTATTACATCATTCAAAATGCAAACAAAATCAAATTACATCAAAATCTAAAAAAATCTAAGAAGTCTCTTAAGCTCTTCTAAGATCTTTCCCATGCCTTCTCCTTGTATCTTTATAAAATCATTTAGCTTCCTCTCAACAAAAGCAGATGCAACAGTGACTTTTCTTGTAGCTCAGCATTACACTTTGAATATGTTTCAAATCTCCTCCAATGTCCTTGATCTTCTCAAAAATTTGCATTAAATTACATTTCAAGGCCTCAGAAGAAGTTTCAAAGGATGATTCAATTCTGTTTACTTTATCTTCCAAGGAGTAATACAATCCCTTATACTCATAAGTCTATTATCAAATTCAATCTTCATTCTTTCTTCATGACAAGCAAAGAGTTCCTTTAGCTACTCCAGCTGAGCACTAGAAAATCCATAAGTTGGAATAGAAATAGATGCAGGTGCTGGTGGTGGTGATGATCTACTGTGCTCAGGTGAAGGACGCCTCATGGATGGACCAGCTTCTGATGGTGCAGTAGCTCCAATATCAGCTGCCCTGTCCTCTAGGTGTCCCTTCCTTTTCCAATTACCATCCACCTTCATGAACCCCATACGATGCACAGTAGCTAAGCTATAATAGTCAGTGTGCCTTCTTAAGTTCTTCATGGGTTCACTGTCTGAAATAACTCTATCCCTTTGCTTTGAAATGCTAAAGTCAAAATCATGCTGTAAGGCAAGGTTGATCTCTTCTTGCTACCAGCCTCAGCCATATACTATATCATCATACCAGCTAAATTTAAAGTCAAAATCAAACTTTGATCTCTTTTCAATCAACCCCAATCATGAATGCCGCTTCAGGATTGGGTTAATGAAACTTAAATCGAACCCGAATCAGGTTCGATCTAGAGCATTGCTTTAAATCAAACTAAAATCAAGATCAATCGAAGCATTACTCCATGATTGGACTAGATCTAACCTACATCAAGCTAAATGAAGTTCAATCTGGAGCGTTGCTACAAGATCGGGCCAAATCAAGGCTAAATCAATTTGAATTCGGAATGTTGCTCTAAAATTTCGGATTGGATCAAACTTAGATCAAACCTGAGTCAAGTCCAATTGGAAGTGATGCTCCAAGATCGGGTCGAGCCAAACTTAGATCAAATTCCAAAATAAGTCCAATCCAAAGCATTGCAACAAGACCAGGTTAGATCAAATTAGATCCACATGAATCAAGTCTAATTCGCAGCATTGCTCTAAGAAAAGGTTGGATTAATATATAGATCAAACCCGCCGAATCAAGTCAAATCGAGAGCGCTGCTCGAGGATCGAGTTGGATCAAACTTATATCAAACCCGAATCAAGTCCAATCTGGATTCTATTGTTAGATCGAATTCAATCAAACTTCGATCAAACCCCAATCAAGTTCAATTTAAAGCATTGCTCTAAGATAAGGGTGGATTAAACTCAAATCAAACCCGAACAAATCGAATAAGTAACATTGCTCTAAGATCGGATTCGACTAAACTTTGATCAAATCGGAATTAAGTTCAATATCGAGCCTTGATCTTAGATTGTGAGCTTGATCAAAGCAAGATCAAAACCCAAATCAAGTCCAATGTAGAGCATTCCTCAAAGATCGTATTGGATCAAACTTATATCAATCTCGAATTAAGTGAAATATGTTGCATTCCTCCAAGATTGATTTGGTTCAGACTCAAATCAAATATGAATCAAATGCAATTTAATGCATTGTTCCAAGATAAGGTCGGATCAAACTTAGGTCAAACCCAAAAAGTTCGATATGGAGCATTTTCTCTAAGGTCGGGTTGGATTGCTCTAGGATGAATCAAGTTCAATATGAGAGTGTGATGCTGCATGATCAGGTTAGATCAAACATTAATCAAGTCCAATTTTGAGTGTTGCTCCAAGATTAGGTAGGCTCGATGAAATAAAGATAATACCCAAATCAAGTTTAATCGAGAGCATTGCACTAAGATTGGGTTCGATCAAACCTAGATTAAAACCGAATCAGATCAAATCTAAAGCGTTGCCCTAAAATCGGGTTTGATAAAACAACAAACCTAAATCAAGTCTATTTTAGAGTGTTGCTTCAAGATCGGGTTAGTTTAAACCAAGATGGAGCCCAAATTAAGTATAATATGAAGCATTGCTTCGAGATCAAGTTAGATCAAACTATGATCGAACCTGAATCAAGTTAAATTAGGAGCATTGTTCCAAGATCAAGTTAGATCAAACCCGAATCGAGTTCAATTTAGAGTGTCACTCCATGATTAGTTTAGATCAAATAAGATCAAACCCGAATCAATTTCAATCTAAAACATTATAATATGATCAGCCTAGATCAAACTTTGATCTCTTTTCAATCAACTCCAATCATGAATGTTGCTTCAGGATTGGGTTAATGAAACTTAAATCGAACCCGAATCAAGTTCGATCTAGAGCATTGCTTTAAATCAAACTAAAATCAAGTTCAATCGAAGCATTACTCCATGATTGGACTAGATCTAACCTACATCAAGCTAAATGAAGTTCAATCTGGAGCGTTGCTACAAGATCGGGCCAAATCAAGGCTAAATCAATTTGAATTTGGAATGTTGCTCTAAAGTTCGGATTGGATCAACTTAGATCAAACCTGAGTCAAGTCCAATTGGAAGTGATGCTCCAAGATCGGGTCGAGCCAAACTTAGATCAAATTCCAAAACAAGTCCAATCCAAAGCATTGCAACAAGACCAGGTTAGATCAAATTAGATCCACATGAATCAAGTCTAATTCGCAGCATTCTCACAAATGAATCAAGGTCAGGTTGGATCAAACTTATATCAAACCCGAATCAAGTCCAATCTGGATTCTATTGTTTGATCGAATTCAATCAAACTTCGATCAAACCCCAATCAAGTTCAATTTAAAGCATTGCTCTAAGATAAGGGTGGATTAAACTCAAATCAAACCCGGAACAAATCAAATAATGTAACATTGCTCTAAGATCGGATTCGACTAAACTTTGATCAAATCGGAATTAAGTTCAATATCGAGCCTTGATCTTAGATTGTGAGCTTGATCAAAGCAAGATCAAAACCCAAATCAAGTCCATTCCTCAAAGATCGTATTGGATCAAACTTATATCAATCTCGAATTAAGTGAAATATGCTTGCATTCCTCCAAGATTGATTTGGTTCAGACTCAAATCAAATATGAATCAAATGCAATTTAATGCATTGTTCCAAGATAAGGTCGGATCAAACTTAGGTCAAACCCAAATAAAGTTCGATATGGAGCATTTCTCTAAGGTCGGGTTGGATTGCTCTAGGATGAATCAAGTTCAATATGGAGAGTGTGATGCTGCATGATCAGGTTAGATCAAACATTAATCAAGTCCAATTTTGAGTGTTGCTTCAAGATTAGGTAGGCCCGATGAAATAAAGATAATACCCAAATCAAGTTTAATCGAGAGCATTGCACTAAGATTTGGTTTCGATCAAACTTAGATTAAAACCGAATCAGATCAAATCTAAAGCGTTGCCCTAAAATCGGGTTTGATAAAACAACAAACCTAAATCAAGTCTATTTTAGAGTGTTGCTTCAAGATCGGGTTAGTTTAAACCAAGATGGAGCCCAAATTAAGTATAATATGAAGCATTGCTTCGAGATCAAGTTAGATCAAACTATGATCGAACCTGAATCAAGTTAAATTAGGAGCATTGTTCCAAGATCAAGTTAGATCAAACCCGAATCGAGTTCAATTTAGAGTGTCCATGATTAGTTTAGATCAAATAAGATCAAACCCGAATCAATTTCAATCTAAAACATTATAATATGATCAGCCTAGATCAAACTTTGATCTCTTTTCAATCAACTCCAATCATGAATGTGCTTCAGGATTGGGTTAATGAAACTTAAATCGAACCCGAATCAAGTTCGATCTAGAGCATTGCTTTAAATCAAACTAAAATCAAGTTCAATCGAAGCATTACTCCATGATTGGACTAGATCTAACCTACATCAAGCTAAATGAAGTTCAATCTGGAGCGTTGCTACAAGATCGGGCCAAATCAAGGCTAAATCAATTTGAATTGGAATGTTGCTCTAAAATTTCGGATTGGATCAAACTTAGATCAAACCTGAGTCAAGTCCAATTGGAAGTGATGCTCCAAGATCGGGTCGAGCCAAACTTAGATCAAATTCCAAAATAAGTCCAATCCAAAGCATTGCAACAAGACCAGGTTAGATCAAATTAGATCCACATGAATCAAGTCTAATTCGCAGCATTGCTCTAAGAAAAGGTTGATTAATATATAGATCAAACCCAAATCAAGTCAAATCGAGAGCGTTGCTCGAGGATCGAGTTGGATCAAACTTATATCAAACCCGAATCAAGTCCAATCTGGATTCTATTGTTAGATCGAATTCAATCAAACTTCGATCAAACCCCAATCAAGTTCAATTTAAAGCATTGCTCTAAGATAAGGGTGGATTAAACTCAAATCAAACCCGGAACAAATCAAATATGTAACATTGCTCTAAGATCGGATTCGACTAAACTTTGATCAAATCGGAATTAAGTTCAATATCGAGCCTTGATCTTAGATTGTGAGCTTGATCAAAGCAAGATCAAAACCCAAATCAAGTCCAATGTAGAGCATTCCTCAAAGATCGTATTGGATCAAACTTATATCAATCTCGAATTAAGTGAAATATGTGCTGCATTCCTCCAAGATTGATTTGGTTCAGACTCAAATCAAATATGAATCAAATGCAATTTAATGCATTGTTCCAAGATAAGGTCGGATCAAACTTAGGTCAAACCCAAATAAAGTTCGATATGGAGCATTTCTCTAAGGTCGGGTTGGATTGCTCTAGGATGAATCAAGTTCAATATGAGAGTGATGCTGCATGATCAGGTTAGATCAAACATTAATCAAGTCCAATTTTGAGTGTTGCTCCAAGATTAGGTAGGCTCGATGAAATAAAGATAATACCCAAATCAAGTTTAATCGAGAGCATTGCACTAAGATTGGGTTTGATCAAACTTAGATTAAAACCGAATCAGATCAAATCTAAAGCGTTGCCCTAAAATCGGGTTTGATAAAACAACAAACCTAAATCAAGTCTATTTTAGAGTGTTGCTTCAAGATCGGGTTAGTTTAAACCAAGATGGAGCCCAAATTAAGTATAATATGAAGCATTGCTTCGAGATCAAGTTAGATCAAACTATGATCGAACCTGAATCAAGTTAAATTAGGAGCATTGTTCCAAGATCAAGTTAGATCAAACCCGAATCGAGTTCAATTTAGAGTGTCACTCCATGATTAGTTTAGATCAAATAAGATCAAACCCGAATCAATTTCAATCTAAAACATTATAATATGATCAGCCTAGATCAAACTTTGATCTCTTTTCAATCAACTCCAATCATGAATGTTGCTTCAGGATTGGGTTAATGAAACTTAAATCAAACCCGAATCAAGTTCGATCTAGAGCATTGCTTTAAATCAAACTAAAATCAAGTTCAATCGAAGCATTACTCCATGATTGGACTAGATCTAACCTACATCAAGCTAAATGAAGTTCAATCTGGAGCGTTGCTACAAGATCGGGCCAAATCAAGGCTAAATCAATTTGAATTTGGAATGTTGCTCTAAGTTTCGGATTGGATCAAACTTAGATCAAACCTGAGTCAAGTCCAATTGGAAGTGATGCTCCAAGATCGGGTCGAGCCAAACTTAGATCAAATTCCAAAATAAGTCCAATCCAAAGCATTGCAACAAGACCAGGTTAGATCAAATTAGATCCACATGAATCAAGTCTAATTCGCAGCATTGCTCTAAGAAAAGGTTGGATTAATATATAGATCAAACCCCCGAATCAAGTCAAATCGAGAGCGTTGCTCGAGGATCGAGTTGGATCAAACTTATATCAAACCCGAATCAAGTCCAATCTGGATTCTATTGTTAGATCGAATTCAATCAAACTTCGATCAAACCCCAATCAAGTTCAATTTAAAGCATTGCTCTAAGATAAGGGTGGATTAAACTCAAATCAAACCTGGAACAAATCGAATATGTAACATTGCTCTAAGATCGGATTCGACTAAACTTTGATCAAATCGGAATTAAGTTCAATATCGAGCCTTGATCTTAGATTGTGCTTGATCAAAGCAAGATCAAAACCCAAATCAAGTAGAGCATTCCTCAAAGATCGTATTGGATCAAACTTATATCAATCTCGAATTAAGTGAAATATGCTGCATTCCTCCAAGATTGATTTGGTTCAGACTCAAATCAAATATGAATCAAATGCAATTTAATGCATTGTTCCAAGATAAGGTCGGATCAAACTTAGGTCAAACCCAAATAAAGTTCGATATGGAGCATTTTCTCTAAGGTCGGGTTGGATTGCTCTAGATGAATCAAGTTCAATATGAGAGTGTGATGCTGCATGATCAGGTTAGATCAAACATTAATCAAGTCCAATTTTGAGTGTTGCTTCAAGATTAGGTAGGCTCGATGAAATAAAGATAATACCCAAATCAAGTTTAATCGAGAGCATTGCACTAAGATTGGGTTTCGATCAAACTTAGATTAAAACCGAATCAGATCAAATCTAAAGCGTTGCCCTAAAATCGGGTTTGATAAAACAACAAACCTAAATCAAGTCTATTTTAGAGTGTTGCTTCAAGATCGGGTTAGTTTAAACCAAGATGGAGCCCAAATTAAGTATAATATGAAGCATTGCTTCGAGATCAAGTTAGATCAAACTATGATCGAACCTGAATCAAGTTAAATTAGGAGCATTGTTCCAAGATCAAGTTAGATCAAACCCGAATCGAGTTCAATTTAGAGTGTCACTCCATGATTAGTTTAGATCAAATAAGATCAAACCCGAATCAATTTCAATCTAAAACATTATAATATGATCAGCCTAGATCAAACTTTGATCTCTTTTCAATCAACTCCAATCATGAATGTTGCTTCAGGATTGGGTTAATGAAACTTAAATCAAACCCGAATCAAGTTCGATCTAGAGCATTGCTTTAAATCAAACTAAAATCAAGTTCAATCGAAGCATTACTCCATGATTGGACTAGATCTAACCTACATCAAGCTAAATGAAGTTCAATCTGGAGCGTTGCTACAAGATCGGGCCAAATCAAGGCTAAATCAATTTGAATTTGGAATGTTGCTCTAAGTTCGGATTGGATCAAACTTAGATCAAACCTGAGTCAAGTCCAATTGGAAGTGATGCTCCAAGATCGGGTCGAGCCAAACTTAGATCAAATTCCAAAATAAGTCCAATCCAAAGCATTGCAACAAGACCAGGTTAGATCAAATTAGATCCACATGAATCAAGTCTAATTCGCAGCATTGCTCTAAGAAAAGGTTGGATTATATATAGATCAAACCCAAATCAAGTCAAATCGAGAGCGTTGCTCGAGGATCGAGTTGGATCAAACTTATATCAAACCCGAATCAAGTCCAATCTGGATTCTATTGTTAGATCGAATTCAATCAAACTTCGATCAAACCCCAATCAAGTTCAATTTAAAGCATTGCTCTAAGATAAGGGTGGATTAAACTCAAATCAAACCTGGAACAAATCAAATATGTAACATTGCTCTAAGATCGGATTCGACTAAACTTTGATCAAATCGGAATTAAGTTCAATATCGAGCCTTGATCTTAGATTGTGAGCTTGATCAAAGCAAGATCAAAACCCAAATCAAGTCCAATGTAGAGCATTCCTCAAAGATCGTATTGGATCAAACTTATATCAATCTCGAATTAAGTGAAATATGTGCTGCATTCCTCCAAGATTGATTTGGTTCAGACTCAAATCAAATATGAATCAAATGCAATTTAATGCATTGTTCCAAGATAAGGTCGGATCAAACTTAGGTCAAACCCAAATAAAGTTCGATATGGAGCATTTTCTCTAAGGTCGGGTTGGATTGCTCTAGGATGAATCAAGTTCAATATGGAGAGTGTGATGCTGCATGATCAGGTTAGATCAAACATTAATCAAGTCCAATTTTGAGTGTTGCTCCAAGATTAGGTAGGCCCGATGAAATAAAGATAATACCCAAATCAAGTTTAATCGAGAGCGTTGCACTAAGATTGGGTTTGATCAAACCTAGATTAAAACCGAATCAGATCAAATCTAAAGCGTTGCCCTAAAATCGGGTTTGATAAAACAACAAACCTAAATCAAGTCTATTTTAGAGTGTTGCTTCAAGATCGGGTTAGTTTAAACCAAGATGGAGCCCAAATTAAGTATAATATGAAGCATTGCTTCGAGATCAAGTTAGATCAAACTATGATCGAACCTGAATCAAGTTAAATTAGGAGCATTGTTCCAAGATCAAGTTAGATCAAACCCGAATCGAGTTCAATTTAGAGTGTCACTCCATGATTAGTTTAGATCAAATAAGATCAAACCCGAATCAATTTCAATCTAAAACATTATAATATGATCAGCCTAGATCAAACTTTGATCTCTTTTCAATCAACCCCAATCATGAATGTTGCTTCAGGATTGGGTTAATGAAACTTAAATCGAACCCGAATCAGTTCGATCTAGAGCATTTCTTTAAATCAAACTAAAATCAAGTTCAATCGAAGCATTACTCCATGATTGGACTAGATCTAACCTACATCAAGCTAAATGAAGTTCAATCTGGAGCGTTGCTACAAGATCGGGCCAAATCAAGGCTAAATCAATTTGAATTCGGAATGTTGCTCTAAAAGTTCGGATTGGATCAAACTTAGATCAAACCTGAGTCAAGTCCAATTGGAAGTGATGCTCCAGATCGGGTCGAGCCAAACTTAGATCAAATTCCAAAACAAGTCCAATCCAAAGCATTGCAACAAGACCAGGTTAGATCAAATTAGATCCACATGAATCAAGTCTAATTCGCAGCATTGCTCTAAGAAAAGGTTGGATTAATATATAGATCAAACCCGCCGAATCAAGTCAAATCGAGAGCGCTGCTCGAGGATCGAGTTGGATCAAACTTATATCAAACCCGAATCAAGTCCAATCTGGATTCTATTGTTAGATCGAATTCAATCAAACTTCGATCAAACCCCAATCAAGTTCAATTTAAATCATTGCTCTAAGATAAGGGTGGATTAAACTCAAATCAATCCCGAACAAATCGAATAAGTGTAACATTGCTCTAAGATCGGATTCGACTAAACTTTGATCAAATCGGAATTAAGTTCAATATCGAACCTTGATCTTAGATTGTGAGCTTGATCAAAGCAAGATCAAAACCCAAATCAAGTCCAATGTAGAGCATTCCTCAAAGATCGTATTGGATCAAACTTTATATCAATCTCGAATTAAGTGAAATATGCTGCTGCATTCCTCCAAGATTGATTTGGTTCAGACTCAAATCAAAATATGAATCAAATGCAATTTAACGCATTGTTCCAAGATAAGGTCGGATCAAACTTAGGTCAAACTAAGTGCGAAATTCTTGGGAGATGGCCGAGGTGTGCATCTTCGCTCCACTATTAGGAAGCTTGCCTTGGGAGCTACAATCTATTTCATATGGATTCTCGCAAGCATGGCCGACTTCATAATGAGCGAGGAATCGTCACTTCAATCATGGAATCAGGCAGAAGTTGGATGGCTCTAATTTCCCCTTTAATCCTGTAAATCTGCATCTGATTCAAAAATGGCAACTACCCGATACCCTACTCCGATGACATCTAGATGCTGGGGATATTTTGATGTTGGCTTTCATCTCGTGTGAGATGTCTTCAAACTCCGGGGTATGCCCCGTTTTCTTGGTCAAACCCAAATAAAGTTCGATATGGAGCATTTTCTCTAAGGTCGGGTTGGATTGCTCTGGGATGAATCAAGTTCAATGTGGAGAGTGTGATGCTGCATGATCAGGTTAGATCAAACATTAATCAAGTCCAATTTTGAGTGTTGCTCCAAGATTAGGTAGGCCCGATGAAATAAAGATAATACCCAAATCAAGTTTAATCGAGAGCATTGCACTAAGATTGGGTTCGATCAAACCTAGATTAAAACCGAATCAGATCAAATCTAAAGCGTTGCCCTAAAATTGGGTTTGATAAAACAACAAACCTAAATCAAGTCTATTTTAGAGTGTTGCTTCAAGATCGGGTTAGTTAAAACCAAGATGGAGCCCAAATTAAGTATAATATGAAGCATTGCTTCGAGATCAAGTTAGATCAAACTATGATCGAACCTGAATCAAGTTAAATTAGGAGCATTGTTCCAAGATCAAGTTAGATCAAACCCGAATCGAGCTCAATTTAGAGTGTCATCACTCCATGATTAGATTAGATCAAATAAGATCAACCCGAATCAATTTCGACCTAAAACATTATAATATGATCAACCTAGATCAAACTTTGATCTCTTTTCAATCAACCCCAATCATGAATGTTGCTTTGGTTAATGGGGATTTGGCTGATCTTAGAGCTGAGCTCACTGAGTTGCAATCTTCTATAGCTGCTGGTAATCATGCGGTGGATCTCATTGATAAAGAGAGAGACTGTGCTATGAGGATTAGTTCTATCTGCAAGGGAAGGGAATCGTATGCTAGGCAGAAGAGTAGGATTCAGTGGCTGCAGGAAGGGGACCGAAATTCTGCTTTCTTTTACAATTCCATCAAAAGTAGGAACAATGTCAATAAGATTTTATCTATCCAAGATGTTCGGGAGCTTTGATCCGGGACAAGCTTCAAATCAGTCATGAGGTGGTCGTTTTCTTCAAGCAACTGCTGGGTTCTGACTGTTCCACCGCCTATGAAGGGATTGAGTCTCTCAAGCCTTTCGTGAATCAGGTCCTAAACTCTGACCAAATCAGGAAATTGGGTTTTCTTTTCTCTGATGATGAAATAAAGAACTCTATATTCAGCCTGCACCCAAACAAAGCTCCTGGGCCGGATGGTTTTAATGCCTTTTTCTATCAGAGGACTTGGTCCATTGTGGGTGAAGAGGTGATTTCTGCTATCAAGGATTTCTTTGCTAATGGTTTGCTTCTTAAGGAAGTAAATTGCACTATCCTTGTTCTCATTCCCAAGGTTCCTAATGCTTCAAAGTTAAAGGATTATAGGCCGATCTCCTGCTGCAACACTATTTACAAGAGCATTACTAAGCTGCTTGCTAACCGGTTAAAGGAAGTTCTTCCTTCTTTTGTTAATGAAGCCCAAGCTGCTTTTGTCCAAGGCAGGCAGATTGGTGATAATATCTTGATGGCTCAAGAGCTGGTTCGGGGATATCATCTCCATTCATCTTCCCCTAAATGTGCCCTCAAGATTGATCTAAGGAAGGCTTTCGACTCTGTAGATGGGACTTCCTCTGGGACTCATTGCAGCTTCTTGGTTTTCCTTCAAATTTCATTGGCTGGATCAGGAGCTGTGTCTCTTCTGCTAAATATTCGGTGGCTATCAACGGTGAGCTCAATGGTTTTTTTGAAGGGAGGAAAGGCATTCGTCAAGGTGATCCTATCTCATACTTATTTGTTATCTGTATGGATATCTTCTCTAGAATTTTGTCCCGGAAAATTGAGGAGTCTCCATTTTTTAGATACCACTGGAGATGCAGGAAATCTAAGTTATCTCACCTTTGTTTTGCTGATGACTTGATGATCTTTTGCCATGGTGATCTGAATTCTATTCAAGTTGTGAAAGATGCTCTTGCTACATTCTCTTCCCTTTCGGGACTTAGTCCAAATGTGGACAAATGCTCTACTTTCCTTTCGGGTGTCAAAGGCCAGATGCATCAAGATATTTTGAATCATCTGGGATTTCCACTTGGTTCATTTCCCATTAGATACTTGGGGGTTCCGCTCATTTCATCCAAGCTCAATGCTCGTGATTGTCAAGCTCTGGTTGATCGTATTTTGGGGAGAATTAAAACCTGGACCAATCGCTTCCTTTCATATGCGGGTAGAGTTCAGCTTATTCAATCTGTTCTTTTTAGTATCCAGTCTTTTTGGTGCGCCCATTTCATTCTTCCTGCCAAGGTCACCAAAACCATTGAGAGCATCCTTTCGGCTTTCCTCTGGAGCGGAGTCTCTATGAATCGTTATGGTGCTAAAGTAGCTTGGGCTGATATCTCCACTCCTAAAGCTGAAGGTGGTCTCGGGATTAAGAAAATTAAAGACTGGAATGTTGCCTCCATGACTCGATATGTTTGGCTGTTATGCAATCCTTGCTCTTCTTCCTTATGGGCTACTTGGGTTAAGTTGAATCTGCTGCACAAGGAGCATTTCTGGGTTGCTAAAGTCCCTTGGAATTGCTCGTGGACTTGGAGGAGGCTTCTTAAAATTAGAGACAGAGTGAAGCCTTTCATCTCTGTGAAAGTTGGGAACGGCGAGAGTACCCACTGTGGTTTGATGCCTGGAGACCTCAAGGCCCTATCTGTACCTCTCCTCATGCTAGAGTTATTTATGACTCGGGCCTCACCGCTGATGCAAAGGTTAGTGCTATTATCTCTTCTGGCTATTGGTTGTGGCCTCCTGCTGATTCTTATGAGCTGATTAGTCTCAGAGAGGAATCTAGTTCTCTTCATTTGCCCAACTGTTCTCATATTGATAAAGTGGAGTGGGACGGCTCCTTGGACTTCTCAATCAAAAAAGCTTGGAATGTCATCAGATCTCCTTCTAACCGAGTGCCTTGGGCTCACTTGGTTTGGTTCAAGCATCATGTCCCTCGGCACTCATTTATCCTCTGGCTTGCAATCCGTGGGAGGCTACCTTCTCAGGACCGGCTTTTATCATTCGGGTTGATTTGTCATATGAAGTGTGTTCTATGTCATGATGATGTGGAAGATCACAACCACCTCTTCTTTGATTGCCCATTCTCTTGTCGGGTTTGGACTGCTATTGCTTGTAAGTGCGATCTTTTGCCTTATCCTTATTCTTGGGAGACCTGTGGCCGAGGCTGTGCTGTGATATAAAAGGATCTTCGCTTTTGTCCACTATTAGGAAGCTTGCCTTGGGAGCTACAATCTATTTCATATGGATGGAAAGAAACTCTCGCAAGCATGGCCGTATACTTCATAATGAGCGAGGAATCGTCACTTCAATCATGGACTCTATCAGGCAGAAGTTGGATGGCTCTAATTTCCCTTTTAATCCTGTAAATCTGCATCTGATTCAAAAATGGCAACTACCCGATACCCTACTCCGATGACATCTAGATGCTGGGATATTTTGATGTTGTCTTTCTAGCTTTCATCTCGTGTGAGATGTCTTCACCTGTTGTTTAGGTTTCTTCTGTTCTTACTTGTCTTATCCGGGGTATGCCCCGTTTTCTTGTACTTATCTCTCCTTTACTTATAAATTCATATCAAAAAAAAAAAAAAAGAATGTTGCTTCAGGATTGGGTTAATGAAACTTAAATCGAACCCGAATCAGGTTCGATCTAGAGAATTTCTTTAAATCAAACTGAAATCAAGATCAATCGAAGTATTACTCCATGATTGGACTAGATCTAACCTACATCAACCTAAATAAAGTTCAATCTGGAGCGTTGCAACAAGATCAGGCCAAATCAAGGCTAAATCAATTTGAATTCGGAATGTTGCTCTAAAAGTTCGGATTGGATCAAACTTAGATCAAACCTGAGTCAAGTCCAATTGGAAGCAAACTTAGATCAAATTCCAAAACAAGTCCAATCCAAAGCATTGCAACAAGACCAGGTTAGATCAAATTAGATCCACATGAATCAAGTCTAATTCGCAGCATTGCTCTAAGAAAAGGTTGGATTAATATAGATCAAACCCGCCGAATCAAATCAAATCGAGAGCGCTGCTCGAGGATCGAGTTGGATCAAAGTTATATCAAACCCGAATCAAGTCCAATCTGGATTCTATTGTTTGATCGAATTCAATCAAACTTCGATCAAACCCCAATCAAGTTCAATTTAAAGCATTGCTCTAAGATAAGGGTGGATTAAACTCAAATCAAACCCAGAACAAATCGAATAGTGTAACATTGCTCTAAGATCGGATTCGACTAAACTTTGATCAAATCGGAATTAAGTTCAATATCGAGCCTTGATCTTAGATTGTGAGCTTGATCAAAGCAAGATCAAAACCCAAATCAAGTCCAATGTAGAGCATTCCTCAAAGATCGTATTGGATCAAACTTATATCAATCTCGAATTAAGTGCAATATGCTGCTGCATTCCTCCAAGATTGATTTGGTTCAGACTCAAATCAAATATGAATCAAATGCAATTTAATGCATTGTTCCAAGATAAGGTCGGATCAAACTTAGGTCAAACCCAAATAAAGTTCGATATGGAGCATTTCTCTAAGGTCGGGTTGGATTGCTCTAGGATGAATCAAGTTCAATATGAGAGTGATGCTGCATGATCAGGTTAGATCAAACATTAATCAAGTCCAATTTTGAGTGTTGCTCCAAGATTAGGTAGGCTCGATGAAATAAAGATAATACCCAAATCAAGTTTAATCGAGAGCGTTGCACTAAGATTGGGTTTCGATCAAACTTAGATTAAAACCGAATCAGATCAAATCTAAAGCGTTGCCCTAAAATCGGGTTTGATAAAACAACAAACCTAAATCAAGTCTATTTTAGAGTGTTGCTTCAAGATCGGGTTAGTTTAAACCAAGATGGAGCCCAAATTAAGTATAATATGAAGCATTGCTTCGAGATCAAGTTAGATCAAACTATGATCGAACCTGAATCAAGTTAAATTAGGAGCATTGTTCCAAGATCAAGTTAGATCAAACCCGAATCGAGTTCAATTTAGAGTGTCACTCCATGATTAGTTTAGATCAAATAAGATCAAACCCGAATCAATTTCAATCTAAAACATTATAATATGATCAGCCTAGATCAAACTTGATCTCTTTTCAATCAACTCCAATCATGAATGTTGCTTCAGGATTGGGTTAATGAAACTTAAATCGAACCCGAATCAAGTTCGATCTAGAGCATTCCTTTAAATCAAACTAAAATCAAGTTCAATCGAAGCATTACTCCATGATTGGACTAATCTAACCTACATCAAGCTAAATGAAGTTCAATGTTGCAAGATTCAAGGGTTGGAATGTTGCTCTGTTCGGATTTGATCAATCTCAAAGATCGAATCAAGTTCGATAGCTTTGAAGGAAGACTCTAGATCCCTTGATCCCCTGATTGCAGCCATCAGGACAAGATTCTTTGGACGGTTCCCCAGCCTTCTCTATTAAGGGTGTTTGGAATTGCATCCGGACTCCGAGCGGCCGTGTGGACTGGGCGCATCTTCTTTGGTTTCCTCATCATGTGCCTAGGCACTCATTTATTTTATGGCTTGCTATCAAAGGTAGACTCTCTACTCAAGATCGTCTCCATTCCTTTGGTGTTCAAGGTCATCTCTCCTTATCCTGCTTTCTATGCCAAGACCATCCAGAGGATCATAGCCATCTATTTTCAGCTGCCCTTTTCCTTTCGGATCTGGTCTTCTATTGCCAGTTTGTGCGATTTTGAGCATTATCCTTCATCTTGGGAGCTCTTGAGACCGTGGCTCTGCAGGAATATCAAAGGCAAATCCCTTCATTCAATTATTTGCAGACTGGCTTTGGGAGCTTCTTTGTACCTCATTTGGTTTGAAAGGAACTCTCGCAAGCATGGCCAAAGACCTCTTAATGAAGCTGGGATCCTTTCAAAGATTATGGACTCTGTTAGGGCGAGTTTGGATGGTGCTTTTCCCAGGAAGGTCATCAAAATTGATTGAAAAATGGCTCCCTTCCTCAATCTCGAATTTGATGATTTTCGTGAATGATCTCTAAAAATTGGATCAATCTTAGATCAAACCTGAGTCAAGTCCAATTGGAAGTGATGCTCCAAGATCGGGTCGAGCCAAACTTAGATCAAATTCCAAAATAAGTCCAATCCAAAGCATTGCAACAAGACCAGGTTAGATCAAATTAGATCCACATGAATCAAGTCTAATTCGCAGCATTGCTCTAAGAAAAGGTTGGATTGATATAGATCAAACCCGCCGAATCAAGTCAAATCGAGAGCATTGCTCGAGGATCGAGTTGGATCAAACTTATATCAAACCGAATCAAGTCCAATCTGGATTCTATTGTTAGATCGAATTCAATCAAACTTCGATCAAACCCCAATCAAGTTCAATTTAAAGCATTGCTCTAAGATAAGGGTGATAAGTGTAACATTGCTCTAAGATCGGATTCGACTAAACTTTGATCAAATCGGAATTAAGTTCAATATCGAGCCTTGATCTTAGATTGTGAGCTTGATCAAAGCAAGATCAAAACCCAAATCAAGTCCAATGTAGAGCATTCCTCAAAGATCGTATTGGATCAAACTTATATCAATCTCGAATTAAGTAAATATGTTGCATTCCTCCAAGATTGATTCGGTTCAGACTCAAATCAAATATGAATCAAATGCAATTTAAATGCATTGTTCCAAGATAAGGTCGGATCAAACTTAGGTCAAACCCAAATAAAGTTCGATATGGAGCATTTCTCTAAGGTCGGGTTGGATTGCTCTAGATGAATCAAGTTCAATATGAAGTGATGCTGCATGATCAGGTTAGATCAAACATTAATCAAGTCCAATTTTGAGTGTTGCTCAAGATTAGGTAGGCCCGATGAAATAAAGATAATACCCAAATCAAGTTTAATCGAGAGCGTTGCACTAAGATTGGGTTCGATCAAACTTAGATTAAAACCGAATCGGATCAAATCTAAAGCGTTGCCCTAAAATCGGGTTTGATAAAACAACAAACCTAAATCAAGTCTATTTTAGAGTGTTGCTTCAAGATCGGGTTAGTTTAAACCAAGATGGAGCCCAAATTAAGTATAATATGAAGCATTGCTTCGAGATCAAGTTAGATCAAACTATGATCGAACCTGAATCAAGTTAAATTAGGAGCATTGTTCCAAGATCAAGTTAGATCAAACCCGAATCGAGTTCAATTTAGAGTGTCACTCCATGATTAGTTTAGATCAAATAAGATCAAACCCGAATCAATTTCAATCTAAAACATTATAATATGATCAGCCTAGATCAAACTTTGATCTCTTTTCAATCAACTCCAATCATGAATGTTGCTTCAGGATTGGGTTAATGAAACTTAAATCGAACCCGAATCAAGTTCGATCTAGAGCATTCCTTTAAATCAAACTAAAATCAAGTTCAATCGAAGCATTACTCCATGATTGGACTATATCTAACCTACATCAAGCTAAATGAAGTTCAATCCGGAGCGTTGCTACAAGATCGGGCCAAATCAAGGCTTTTAAATCAATTTGAATTTGGAATGTTGCTCTAAAAGTTCGGATTGGATCAATCTTAGATCAAACCTGAGTCAAGTCCAATTGGAAGTGATGCTCCAAGATCGGGTCGAGCCAAACTTAGATCAAATTCCAAAATAAGTCCAATCCAAAGCATTGCAACAAGACCAGGTTAGATCAAATTAGATCCACATGAATCAAGTCTAATTCGCAGCATTGCTCTAAGAAAAGGTTGGATTGATATAGATCAACCCCAAATCAAGTCAAATCGAGAGCGTTGCTCGAGGATCGAGTTGGATCAAACTTATATCAAACCCGAATCAAGTCCAATCTGGATTTCTATTGTTAGATCGAATTCAATCAAACTTCGATCAAACCCCAATCAAGTTCAATTTAAAGCATTGCTCTAAGATAAGGGTGGATTAAACTCAAATCAAACCTGGAACAAATCAAATATGTAACATTGCTCTAAGATCGGATTCGACTAAACTTTGATCAAATCGGAATTAAGTTCAATATCGAGCCTTGATTAGATGTGAGCTTGATCAAAGCAAGATCAAAACCCAAATCAAGTCCAATGTAGAGCATTCCTCAAAGATCGTATTGGATCAAACTTATATCAATCTCGAATTAAGTGAAATATGTTGCATTCCTCCAAGATTGATTCGGTTCAGACTCAAATCAAATATGAATCAAATGCAATTTAAATGCATTGTTCCAAGATAAGGTCGGATCAAACTTAGGTCAAACCCAAATAAAGTTCGATATGGAGCATTTCTCTAAGGTCGGGTTGGATTGCTCTAAGATGAATCAAGTTCAATATGAAGTGATGCTGCATGATCAGGTTAGATCAAACATTAATCAAGTCCAATTTTGAGTGTTGCTCCAAGATTAGGTAGGCCCGATGAAATAAAGATAATACCCAAATCAAGTTTAATCGAGAGCATGCACTAAGATTGGGTTTTATCAAACTTAGATTAAAACCGAATCAGATCAAATCTAAAGCGTTGCCCTAAAATCGGGTTTGATAAAACAATACCTAAATCAAGTCTATTTTAGAGTGTTGCTTCAAGATCGGGTTAGTTTAAACCAAGATGGAGCCCAAATTAAGTATAATATGAAGCATTGCTTCGAGATCAAGTTAGATCAAACTATGATCGAACCTGAATCAAGTTAAATTAGGAGCATTGTTCCAAGATCAAGTTAGATCAAACCCGAATCGAGTTCAATTTAGAGTGTCACTCCATGATTAGTTTAGATCAAATAAGATCAAACCCGAATCAATTTCAACCTAAAACATTATAATATGATCAACCTAGATCAAACTTTGATCTCTTTTCAATCAACCCAATCATGAATGTCGCTTTAGGATTGGGTTAATGAAACTTAAATCGAACCCGAATCAGGTTTGATCTAGAGCATTACTTTAAATCAAACTGAAATCAAGATCATCGAAGCTTTTTTTTTTTGAAAGTTAAATGGGTGAAATGTATTGATTAGCTATAATAGGTACAAAAATCGGGACAAGCCCGAGGAGAGGTAGAGACCTCAAAAAAAGTCAGACCTCAAAAGAAACGATAGGAATACATCCAGCAATAGATAGACCTCAAACAAAACACACCGGATTACATCCAGAACCTAACAACAGAACTCATAAGATGAGCTACGAAGGTAAATCATCAGCCATAATCTAGTGAGGGAAAGAGAGTGCCAACGATAAATCAGCTGGCGATTGATCGTTTCCGGATCTGAGCTCCTCCAAACCTTCTGACCGACTCCTTAATCTTTGATAATCCCTGCTTC
>UESW01000809.1:0-21950 GCA_900491605.1 Calamus simplicifolius | reverse complement strand
ATTGCCAGAAAGCCTTCGATGGCCTGAAGGCGTTTCTGTCTTCTCCGCCGCTCCTGTCCAAGCCAAGAGACGGGGAAAGTCTTTTCCTCTACCTAGCCGCTTCTCGGAGGCCGTTAGCTCAGTCTTGGTGCGTCTCGATGCTGACGGAACCCAGAGGCCCGTCTATTACGTGAGCAAGGTGCTCCACGATGCGGAGGTCAGATACTCCAAGACAGAAAAATCATCTTCGCCCTGATCGTCTCCGCCCGACGTCTCCGCCCATATTTTCAAGCCCATCCTATTGTGGTGCTCACGGACCAGCCCCTCCGAGCCATCCTGGCCGTCCAGACACCTCAGGCCGACTCGCCAAGTGGGCCATCAAGCTAGGAGAATTTGACCTCTCCTTCCAAGCGCCGGCCTTGAAGTCCCAAGTCCTGGCCGACTTCCTAGTCGAATGCACTTGGGCGGATGAGAGACCAGGGAGGTTTCCGTGGAGCAGCACGAGCCCGAGCCGAGCGAGATGGAGAAACCTGGATCCTTCATGTAGACGGCGCATCAAACTCTCAGGGAAGCGGTGCCGGCCTCATTCTGCCGGACCGGGGAGAGAGAGCAGAATGCGCCCTGCGGTTTCTATTCGAAGCCACCAACAACCAAGCGAGTACGAGGCCCTGCTGGCAGGTTAAGGCTAGCCCAAGTTCGGAATAAGGCTCAGAGCTTTCACGACTCGCAACTCATCTCCGGCAAATCAATGGAGAGTACGAGGCGCGTGACCCTGCTATGACTCAATACCTGGGCAAGGTTCGGCTCTTGGTCTCCCGTTAGCTTATTTCAGCATCAGTTACATTCCCCGGAGTGAGAATGCCAAGGCCGACATCCTTTCCCGCCTGGCTACCTCCGCCGACGGTCGCAAGGGATGCCTACATTGAATACTTAGAAAGGCCCAGCATAGAGATGGCGAGGAAGTCCTCCCGCTCACCCAAGAGCCTACATGGATGGATGCCTACGTCCGCTATCTCACTGACGGCACCCTCCCTGATGACCGCAATGAAGCCAAGCTGCTCAAGTGGAGGGCCTCCAAATTCGTCCTCCTAGACGGACGTCTATACAGAAGGTCATTCTCCTACCCCCTGCTCAAATGTGTAGGACCTGCCGACGCCGACTACATCCTTAGAGAAATCCATGAAGGCATCTGCGGAAATCATCTGGGGGCAGGTCCCTAGCCCAGAAGGCCCTCGTCAGGGATATTTTTGGCTCACCATGAGGGAGGATGCTGCCAATTAGTTCAGAAGTGCGATGGTTGCCAGCGCCACGCACACATCCAACATCAACCGTCTACCCCGCTCAACCCACTCTCGGCCCCTTGGCCCTTTCGCTCAGTGGGGAATGGACATCTTGGGCCATTCCCCCCAGCCTTGGGACAGGAGATTCTTGCTAGTCGCCATCGACTACTTCACCAAGTGGGTCGAGGTCGAGGCGCTGGCTAAGATCACCGAGAGTAAAGTCAAAGCCTTCTTCTGGAAGTCGATCATATGCCGCTTTGGCCTACCTCACACCCTCGTCACGGACAACGGCCGCCAATTCAACAATGAAGCATTCAAATTTTCTGGACGAGCTGGGTATTCGCCATCGATTCACCTCTGTCGGCCACCCCCAGACCAACGGGGAGGCCGAGGTCATGAACCGCACCATTCTCAGAGGGCTCAGGACCGGCTAGACGGATCCAAAGGTCGATGGGTGGAGGAGCTCCCCAGCGTGATATGGGCTTACCACACGACCCCCAGAGCCCCGACGGGCGAGACTCCCTTCAGTCTTTTCGGATCCGAAGCCGTCATCCTGTTGAGATCGGACTACCCAGTCCACGCGTGGAGTCCTTCAATGAAGAAAACAACTCCACATTGATACGGGCTAATCTGGACTTCATCGACGAGGCGCATGACCGGGCGAGGCTACGTATGGCGACCTTCCGTCAGCGGGCAGCCAAATACTACAATGCCCGAGTTCGTCCTAAAGTCTTTCGCATGGGAGATCTGGTTTTGAGAAAGGCTGAGGTATCCAAGCCTACGGAGGGGGCAAACTGTCCCCCAACTGGGAGGGTCCTTATCGCATCGCCGAGACACTCCACCGGGGGGCATACAGACTAGAAGAGCTCAACGGACAACCCATTCGTACCTGGAATGCGGATAACCTCCGCCAATATTATCAATGATGTATCCCCCAGAATGCGAGCAATAAAAGGTCCCTTCCAGCGCCACAGCCTACTCTCCCTTGCATTCAAGGACAGATTCGCAAAAGAAGCTCGCCGGCATCGCGGCCTACAAGACACCACTCGGCCCAGGCACGGAGTGCCCCCGAGGCGGTTAAGACCCTAAAGGCTCCGTACCCACCGAGTCGCCTCTCGGGCACACAAACCCCCGAGGTGGTTCAAAAGGAGCTCGCCGGCATCGCGGCCTACGGGACACCACTCGGCCCGGCATGGAGGTGCCCCCGAGGCGGTTAAGACCCTAAAGGCTCCGTACCCACCGAGTCGCCCCTCGGGCGGCACACAAACCCCGAGGTGGTTCAAAAGGAGCTCGCCGGCATCGCGGCCTACGGGACACCACTCGGCCCCGGCACGAGGTGCCCCCAAGGTGGTTAAGACCCTAAAGGCTCCGTACCCCGAGTCGCCCCTCGGCGGCACACAAACCCCCGAGGTGGTTCAAAAGGAGCTCGCCGGTATCGCGGCCTACGGACACCACTCGGCCCTAGCACGGAGGTGCCCGAGCGGTTAAGACCCTAAAAGCTCCGTACCGCCGAGTCACCCCTCGGGCAGCACACAAACCCCCAAGTGGTTCAAAAGGAGCTCGCCGGCATCGCGGCCTACGGGACACCACTCGGCCCCGGCACGGAGGTGCCCCCGAGTCGGTTAAGACCCTAAAGGCTCCATACCCGCCGAGTCGCCCCTCGGCGGCACACAAACCCCCGAGGTGGTTCAAAAGGAGCTCACCGGTATCGCGGCCTATGGGACACCACTCCCCGGCACGGAGGTGCCCCCGAGGTGGTTAAGACCCTAAAGGCTTGTACCCCCGAGTCACCCCTCGGGCGGCACACAAACCCCCGAAGTGGTTCAAAAGGAGCTCGCGGCATCGCGGCCTACAGGACACCACTCGGCCCCGGCACGGAGGTGCCCCCGAGGCGGTTAAGACCCTAAAGGCTCCATACCCACCGAGTCACCCTCGGCACACAAACCCCGAGGTGGTTCAAAAGGAGCTCGCGGCATCGCGGCCTACGGGACACCACTCAGCCCGGCACAAAGGTGCCCCCGAGTCGGTTAAGACCCTAAAGGCTCCGTACCCCTGAGTCTCCCTCGGGTGGCACACAAACCCCCGAGGTGGTTCAAAAGGAGCTCGCTGGCATCGCGGCCTATGGGACACCACTCGGCCCCGGCACGGAGGTGCCCCGAGGCGGTTAAGACCCTAAAGGCTCGTACCCATCGAGTCTCCCTCGGGCGACACACAAACCTCCAAGGTGGTTTAAAAGGAGCTCGCCGGCATCGCGGCCTACGGAACACCACTCGGCCTCGGCACGGAGGTGCCCCCAAGGCGGTTAAGACCCTAAAGGCTCTGTACCCACCGAGTCGCCCCTCGAGCGGTACACAAACCCCTGAGGTGGTCCAAAAGGAGCTCACCAGCATCGTGGCCTATGGGACACCACTCGGCCCCGGCACGGAGGTGCCCCGAGGCGGTTAAGACCCTAAAGGCTCCGTACCCACCGAGTCGCCCCTCGGGGCACACAAACCCCGAGGTAGTTCTAAAAGAGCTCGTCGACCCTCACGGTCTCCAAGGTCAGGCCGAGTCGGCCCAAACCTTCCCCGGCCAAGCCCCACTTGGCCCCGGCATTTTCAAGCCAATCTCGGCGCTAAGTCACCCTCGGGTCATTCTAAGTCCTTAGAATATTAGAACGCAGACGAATCTCCCTTCGAACGGCCTGCGACAGCTCAGGGCATCTTAAGTAACCTCCTACGCGGCTGACTTATACCTCGAAGGCGCATCTCAACATTGGCCAACTTGATACAACGGTTCGGCCACGGCATTATCAACACGCGCAACACTCAAAGTTAAGGAGCATCTTGGAAGAAAGGTCCCCCTCTCACCAACAGGTACGGGGCCCGTCTTATAGTTAGTCGCACAACAAATGTTCGGCCTAGAGAAAAGAAGAAACAGGCAAGGTAAAGTACAAAAGCGTCTTCATAAAAAATTTTCCTTCATTGATAATGAAAATGAAGTATAAAATTTGGCAAAAGGCCGGTTACAAAAAGGAAAAGGGAAAAAGAAGAAACGGCAACTCTCTAGGGCTCGCGTGGGCCCGGCTCTCCTTCGTCGTCCTCCTCCTCCGCCGGCTCCTCATCAGATTCCCTGGGGCAGATCCCTCGAGCTCGGCGATGTAGATTTTGAGAGCCGCGGACACCTTAGTTTTGCACATGTCAAAGCCCTTGACATAGGCATCGAGATTGGCCTCGATGACCTCCTTCCCGAACTCCAGCGAGGACTTGTAGTCAGAGATGGCCTGCCCCACCTCGGCTCGCTGTGCCCTGGTCTTGGCCTCCTGGGCTTACGCCCCGGCCTCCCTGGCTCGGCCCTCGGCTTCTTCAGCTTGTGCGTTGGCCTCGTCTGCATAGGCCATGGCCCCGGCCTTTTCGTGGCCCGCCTCAACCGCCACTTTCTCCGCGGCGGCTGCTCTCTCCGCGGCGGTCCAGGCCTCATCCCCCGTGCCCTGACCTCCTCCTGGCGCGTTGAAGCTAACGAGTCAGCTCCTCCTTCTGTGCCGTGGCGGCCTTCAACCTCCTCGAGACCAGCTCCAACTTGGCCTCGGCCCGGAGGCCCGGCCACCCTTGGCCCCGGCCCGGCTCTCCGCCTCCCTCAGTCGGCCACCCAGACTCTCCTCCCGAGCCTTAGCCTCCTAATGAAGTCGAGCAAGGCTCTAGGACTGCGCCATGCTCTCCTTCTTGTACCTTTCGGCCCACGCCATGGCCTTTGTGAGCGCGTCCGAAGAGTGGGCCACCGCCTGATGAAGGCCGATTTTACCGTTGGCCATCTGCAACAAGAGGAACATGTTAACCATAAAAGATTGGGGCATCAAAAGGTGCATCCGGAAATGGAAAAAACTCAGAAGATTACCTGGACAACGGCAACCATCACCATATCCAGGAGCGCGGAGTGGCTCATTCCCCGCGTCTCCTCCTCGGACTTGGTAGTCCGAACTCTCGACAGAAGATGGGCGGTTTGCGCGGCATCCGCCATTGAATTGAACCTAGGGACCGGCCGCGTCAGCCCCTCCTGCGGACCCTTAGCCCGAGGATGAGTCGGGTGTCGCACCAACCATTTGGATGAGCTCTCCAGCCCATCCCTCTGCTCCCTGGTCGCCTCCGCCCCAGCATTGGATTTCTTGGCGACTGGCTCCCTCTCGGCAGTTGGGGAAGCCCTCTCCATCCCCAGCTCGGCGGCAGCCAGAGGGCTGATAGCAACTATAACCTGCCCCACCTCGGGCACATCAGTGGCGGCAGGGGCTTCCTCTTCAAGATCCACGATCACCACGGCTGCTTCAGTAGTGACCGGAATCTCTCCTTCTTCTACGCCGGTCCCGGCCGGCCCCGGGACCACTCCAACCAGCATTTCCTCGGTCGGCTTCTCCGCGGGCGTTGGAGCCTTAGGGACTTCAGCGGCTTGGGCCGGCCCGGCCCGCTCCCCTCTTCTAGCCTTCTTCGCCGGCCTTGATGCTTCTCCAGTCGCCAGCCTCTTTTGTTTCAAGGCAGCTTCAAACGCACCGGCGAAAAACTTCATCGCTGCATCCAAAAACTAAAAGTGTTAGCAACAACGTATAGCAGTTTTCCGATCGAGATAGAAGGAATCAGACGTCGTGCTCACCAACCGCCGGGGCCAACTCGGCTTCTATCAGGTTCTCCTCGGACAGGAGTTCCTTGTAGCCAGGGATTTGGCAGTTAGACAATTGAGTGAAGAGTTCCCTATCTCTCTCCCCTACGGTGGAATTGTCTTTGGAGCTAGTATCGGCTCCATCCAATCGGTCCTCACCCCCTCGACATGGGCAAAAAGGAAGCGGGGTTTCCATCCCCTAATTTTGGATGGGAGACCTAGGGGGAAGGCCCTACCCGGCCTGGCGGTGAAATCCCACCAGGCCCCCTCACCTTGGCGGCGGAGCTTATAGAAAGCCGGAACAATGATAGCCATGGTCGGGCCTCCTGGAAATAACAAAGAATGACAAAGGCGCAAATGATCCGAATCGAGTTCGGAGTCAACTGCGCCGGTGCTAATCTATACCTATCTAAAAGGTTCAGGAAAAAAGGGTGGAAAGGAAGGCGCAGTCCACACCGGAAGAACTCCTCGTATAGAGCGACCCGACCAGGGTAGGCGGAGGTCACTCTATCTTCAGGCCCGGCGCGGACAGGCGGATGAAGCTGGGGACCATGTACTTAGCCCTAATGGCCTCTACGTCTTCGGGGGTCACAGTCGAGGCCACTCCTGATGGACCTTCTGGATCAGAGCTCACCGCCGGAGGTTGTCTCGGATGGCGGGAGGACACATGAACTGCCCTAATAGGGGAAGTTAAGGTGGACGGGGGCCCAGTCACCGTCGGTCGACCGTGGATGATGATTCCACTCATCGGCCGAGGCGCCTGATGGGCTGAGGAGGTTTGGTCTTCACTATCGGAATGAGAAGATTCTAATACAGGCCTTTTGCCCTCCCTAATGGCATGGCGGTCCATGGATGAGAATGAAAGATGAAACTAACCTAGAAATCAAAGGGAATTTGAAGACAAAAGGGCTCAGGTTGCGGAAGAACTCAGGAGAGGAAAAGCTGGAAGAAAGCAATGGCAATGTAAAAGCTTTTCCCAAGCCCTTGGGGCGCTTTTATACCCCCATTTCCGAACGACGATAATCGAGGCCCCGCCACGCGACGCTCTTCTATTGCGCCACGAGCTGTCCGCCAGAAATCTCGCCTGCGCCCGAGACGTGCCGCCTCGATTCGCCTCGAGGAGCGTGATCCCCGACCAATCATGGGGCATGAAAAACGGAGAAGCAATGATGACCTTACCTTTTTCCGTTCCCCCAATAGGCTTCCTCTTCGAGGTGTCCAGCGCTAACGTCAGCTCCTACCTACCGCATGATAGTGGAAGATTTTCGAAGCAACACTACCTCAGGACGATGCGCCAGCTCACCAAGCTATTAAAAGCGCACTAAAGAGTAATCATTTTTTGAATTTTTGCGCCCCTCTCGCTCAAAGGGTAGCGGGCGCGTGGACCTTCGCGCTTAGGGGCGGGGGGGCATCTGATGTGGCTGACGCAGCCACAAGGGTAATTATGGCAAAATCAAAATCTCAAAGTCGGCCAAGTCGGCCCCGACCTTCCCTGGTCGGCCCCACTCGGCCCCAGCACCTCCAAGTCGACCGAGTCGGCCCCGACCTTCCCTAGTCGGCCCCGGCACCTCCCAGTCGGCCGAGTCGGCCCCAACCTTCCCTGGTCGACCCCGCTCGGCCCCGGCCTCCAAGTCTGCCGAGTCGGCCCCAACCTTTCCTGGTCGGCCCCGCTCGGCCCCGGCACCTCCAAGTCGGCAGAGTTGGCCCCGATCTTCTCTGGTCGGCCCCGCTCGGCCTAGGCACCTCCAAGTCGGCCGAGTCGGCCCCGATCTTCCCTGGTCGGCCCCGCTCGGCCCCAGCACCTCCAAGTCGGCCAAGTCGGCCTTGACCTTTCCCGGTCGGCCCCGCCCCGACATCTTCAGGTCAGTCGAGTTGGTCCTGCTTGGCCTCGGCGCCTCAGGGGGGTCAAGGCTGTCCCGAGTCGGCCCCAGAACGGTCCTGGCTGTTCACGCCGCCGTCCTTCTGACCTGTGCCGCCTGACATCCTCAGGCCCAACTACCCACTGGCCACACCGCTGATGGGACCAGACCTAACTACCTGATAGCCCCACTGACTGATGGGACGTAGCTCACCAACCGCCGTTAGTTAAATTATGGTAAACTTCTAACGCAAAATTTACCAGTTAAATTATGCTTAGCGGAAAAATATTTAAGAGTCAAATTAGTGAAAAGATTATCTTCCACAGGGAATATATGCCATCAACATATTGCTGGTGGCAATTGTTAGAGCAGTGTGAAATTTGTAACTTTAATGAGTCTACACTAGTTCATTGCCCTAGGATATTGGCATCTTTTACATCTATAATGAAGTGCCTAATGTTGTAAAGATACCTCGGTATTTTCTTTACATTAATTTTTATGTTTGATATGTATCATAAAGTTTATGTAAGCAACTGGATGTTTGATAATGTCGTGCAAATGATTGTAGAAGAAATGAACATATTAACTACAATCTTCCTTCGGTATGATAACGAGAAGATCCTTTACTCAAATGCAGTATTGTTGATGAGGCCCATCAGCAACTTCAATAGAAGTCCCAACATGGCTGATACAATTGAGTTTTCAATCAATACTTCTACCCCAGCTGAAACTATTGCTGCTTTGAAGAAATCTATACAGACGTAAGCATAATTAAACCCTTTGGTTTTAGTTAATGCTAATTGTCTTAGCCTTGCTTTTACTTTTTTATATTAATTGAACTATTTATTTGTACATGCTGTTCTGTGCCATGCCAAAGTTCTTTATGTAAATAAGATCTATTTTGTATATTTTATTGAGTCATTGAATTATGTGCACATGACCATGCATCTTAGTCCAGAGGTATGTTCTACATGACCCATATTTTGTATGATATTTTCACATTACATAGCATAATTAACTTGCTTGATAAACTCATATGTTTAATTATACTTTTAGAGATGCTAACATGGTATTTGAACAGTTGTACTCAATTGCAAGTTGCCATGATTTTGATTTAATAATTTATTTTCTTTGAGCATAAAAATTAATAAAATATAAACTTTTTTAATACTTGTTTTTCAACCTTGCAGAAAGTAATTTTGATACCCTGAAAGGATCTTTCAAGGAAAGTGAGCAAGGTGTACTTTGACATGAGAGGTCTGCAATGATGTCTTATTGGAACATTGATGAATTGCAATGTCATTTTAGGGCATTGCTTACTCTAGTAATGTTTAAAGAGAGCTAGAAAATTGGTGAAGTCATTTATAAATGGGACCTTTATGAAGTATCCAGTACCTTATGTTGTGTTGTCTCATTATGTGATTTGATGTTTTATGTTAGTTATGGATATTGTAATGATATGGACAATTGACTTTCATTTATTAGTTATTTTGATGCTTATCCTTTGTTGTCATTGTGTAACAAAATTGTATATGTAATGGGTATTGTATGTAAAGAATTATATTATTTTATTGATACAGTTTTTAATTTTTTAAAAAAATACGAAACAAACAAATTATTCTATTTAAATAAAATATGCAAAATATTAAAAATTTTAAAATAGAAATATAATTTTAAAATATTAAAAAAAATTTAAAATAGAATAAATAACTTTTCTATACGATTTTAGACATATCTTGTAGGGAAAAAAAGAAAAAAAAAATTTGTATTTATTATTTTTTCCTACGATTTAATTTATATTGCAGGTAAAATGGTTAAAAATAATAATTTGAAAAAGAATCATTAAAAATGATTATTAGCTAATTTTTTCTATGATTTTTAGAAAAGTCGTAGGGAATGATGTGGATAAAAAATATTTTTTTAATTTTTTCTGTGATTTTGGGGTTTTTTTTTGTAGGGAAAGGATATTAATAAATTTATTAGCTAATTTTTCCTACGATTTTAAGAGATTTCGTAGGAAAGATGTGGATAAATTTTTTTTTTTTTGATTTTTGCCTACGATTTTGAGGCTTTTTGTAGGGAAAGAAATTATTAAAATAATTATTAGCTAATTTTTCCCTACGATTTTAAGAATTTTCGTAGGAAAAAATGTGAATAAAAAATATATTTTTTTTTATTTTCCCTACGATTTGGGGTTCTCGTAGGGAAGAAATTATTAAAAATTATATTACCCAATTTTTTTCCTACGATTTTAAGAATTTTCGTAGGGAAAGATGTAGATAAAAAATATATTTTTTAATTTTTCCCTACGATTTTTTATCTTCGTAGGCAAAAGTTTCAAAATTTAAATTATATTTCAAATTCTAGTCACTCTATCCCTACGAAATATGAACTTTTCCCTACGAAAAAAATCGTAGGGAAAAGGTATAATCTTTGCCTACGATTTTGAAAGTCGTAGGCAAAGGCTTTCCATACGCATCTTTGCCTACGATTTTTTTTCGTAGGGAAAGTTCAAAATCGTAGGGAAAGGCTTTTCCTACGATTTTTTCTATCTTTCCCTACGAAAAAAATCGTAGGCAAAAGTCATGTTTCTTGTAGTGTAGACATAATTACTTGAAGAGAACAGAAAGCATCGGGTTTCTTACATGGGAAATAGATTAAAATGTCATGCATAACATATAGGATGAGAACTAAAAACTAACTAGAGTCCAAATGGATGGGTTATAGAAGTTGTGTGGCCACTGGCAACAATGTCATGGAGGCAGTGCAATGAAGATTGCTGAAACAATATAATGATAATATTCTTTAATTTGATATAGTTGTTGGTGTAGATACCTCTTGAATATTCTGTGATAAGTTTCAAAGTGTCTTCAGTATGCTTTAGACCCCGTTAAAATTGACTGCTGTGATGAATGCACATTTATTTGTATTTTTAGCATATTTGTATTTTTAGTGCACTCTTATCACACCCTTATCACCCACATATCAATTTATATGATGAATGCAACAGCATTAACTCTATAGGATGTAGCTATATGTAGCATCTAGCAAATTTCATAAATGATTACAGTTTGATCTTCATTTCATCCATCAAACTTGAACTTCTATATGGATATACTGCTATTTCTTTATCATTGGTAGAATAGATAGTCAAAGTGACTTGCCTAAGAAAACTTCTATTCCTTAATTCCAATTAAATCCTCGACTCCATGTACATTGCTAGCAAAGGTGCACTGCATTAACTCTATCCAATCCAACTATAACCTATTAAATGTTCACCTCCTCGAACTACCATAGATACATCCAAACTAATTTCAACTTCTTTTCAAAACTGCAGAAGTTCAATAATTAATTTTTGAATTGATTAATTTTGGAGGAAGAAATGCTTCAATGCCGCACATCGTTATCCACCCAGAAAGATGGCTCTAATAGTGAAAATATTACTGAGGGTGACATTGTTGATGACGTTCTGGTGTTAGTGTATGCCCTATATCCATTTGGATTGAATACTATATACATTCTATGAATATAAATCAATAAAATGATTTCTTTATCTATCCAGATGTCTTTTATTTGATAAATTTGTCTGTGAGATAAAGTCCAAAAGAATGTGAACCGTGCATATGGAATTTGTAATAGAGATTACAAATTGTGAGATTCAAATTGCACGTTATGGTTCGATTCTTTAAACTTCCCTAGTTGATGTATAGATGAGACTGGACACCATCGAACACCGTGAGACTAGCACACATTACATATCCTAACCCTTGGGGTGAGCAGTTGATTTCACAAGCTGAAGTATGAAGATACTTGGATAGGTGTGTGGATGCTCGTTATTGTAACGATGCATTGGATGACCCATACAGAGATCCCATATGGATATTCTATATAGTGTCGATGGTTAATCTCTAATGACGGTGGTGTGAGTGATCCTTTGACTTGAGATCTTCATTGCATCTCATGTGTGGAATGCCAAGCTTTGACGGCATTCAAACGTCGCTCTAGCCATGGGTGGCAAATATGGTATCGATTGGGTATGACATGAAGCACATGAAGATGGTGCTTGATCAAGACAGGATTCGTCTCCCTTGATAGAAAGGGTTATATCCCACGGCCACTTGATGGATTAAATTGATTGTTAAATCTTGCAAGGTTGAGTTGGAATTCGAAATGGTTTCGAAGTTCTAATTCATATGAGTCAATTTTTCTGAGATCAAGTAAACAAAGATCAATTACAGGGTTGACACATTCCATACCACTGATTGATCTGGGATATGTCACGAAAGGATTTGATCATACGGTAACCATTCATGGACAGGTGTTGATAGTCACGTCAATAAAACCTTTAGCAGTTGGGTGGTCATGATGCTTTGCTAGAGGCCTCTCATGATCTATAATCATGTTGGTGACTTGGACAAAGAGTTGTCCATCATTCCTAGGGTCTATGATTAGGACATGATTATTGCCAACATGTTAAAGGGCCTAATGGGTCACACGCATTAAGGAGAATTTTGGATGAATTAAAATGAGAATTAAATTAGATTTAATTCAGATAAGATGATCAATTAAATAATTGGGTGAGACCCAATTTAAAGAAGATATAATAATACTGGATATGATCCATTATAGTAGAAGGGTGTTAAGGAGAAATTATTTGTGTATATGATAAACAAATAATTGGATACCCAGATATGACTTGATCCATGTGATGGATGGCTCTGATTATTCGGGTATGGATGGCCAATCTCAGCCATGTGAAGATGGAATCATGCCCATGGATGAGGCATGATGAATCTCTACGGTTCGATGATGAATACATATAAATTAGGGCATGTAGTTATGAGATAACCAACTCCTAATTTCAAATGCTGAGATTGTGACACTTGGATTAACGTTACCATGAGAATGAGAGTTTCTTCCGTTTTCTTGGATTAATGTTACCATGAAAATGAGAGTTTCTTCTGTTTAACGTCACCATGACGTTACCATGAAAAGATGTCTATTCTTCTCTTTTGGAACGTCTCCTTTTCACCCTATAAATATGGTTCCTTCCTACTAGAAAAGAAGAGCATAAGAAGAAAAAGATTAGATCTTTCTTCAAAGATATCTTCTGTATTTCTGTAAGAGGGATTTAAGAGGCGCTAGCACCCCTCTCTCCCATAGTGTCATCTTCATACCTTGGAGGTCTTCATCCCCTCTTCTCCGCGTGGATCACCGTTAGAGGTCGGACAAGTGGACGGCTAGTGGCAAAGGATTAACCGGCTTCATCCTCATCTTATCGATAAAGGACTCAGGTATGAATAAAATTAGATTTTATTTGAGATTTAATGAATCTGTTCCTAAGGATCCTGGGCATCTGGGAATTTTATATTATATCTTCCGCAATGTTTATATGAATTTGATTTATATCTTGTATACATAATTCCCAACAGTGGTATCAGAGCCTCCTTAGGCTACAGATTCATTAATCTGATAGGATACTTGAGTCAATATGATTAATAATATAATTTTTTTTATGCTTAATATCATGAAGAGTTTTTATATATTGATAATAAATCTAAAATATAATAAAATGTTTATTATTTGATGATAAATAATATTATTTAGCTTTATGCATGTTCATTATCATGTTAAAATAGAGTACTTTGATATGTGATATCAGAGATAAAAATTTATTATATGATAATAAATAATAATTCATTTATATTTAATCATATATGTGTCATGTTAAAATAGCAATTGTTATTTATGCATGATAGATACTATATGCTGAATCCTAAAAAGCATGTTTAGGATTTAATTTTAACATGATTATTGATATGATTAAGATTTGATTTTTATGATAATGAACATTGAAAACTTAGTTTGGATATTTGGATCAAGATAAGATTGTGATCAAATGTAATCATATGGAATTTAAAATCTTATATTTTGAATCTAAAAATCTTATCATGACAAGAATATGATTAGGGTTTGTTAGAGACATTAGGATTTACATGGGATGTGAAACCGACATGTCATAACATGTAATTAAATGATAAGAAAATTTTAAAATTTGAATTAAGAACTCTTATCATAGCACCCTAGCTAGATCACTATCTATAGTTATCATAAAATGTAATAGATGATAAATATTTAGGAAATTTAGACTTAACTATGTCATTGTTTGATCCTATGATCCTATAATTGATCTAATCAATTGGGCTTAACTACATTGGTGTCTAGAAAGGTTTGATCATGGTTTTTAATTGCTCCGTTCGCTACCTTGGAAAACCCATTCAATGGGATCGAAGGGTATGCTAAATAGGACCCCATTGATCAGCTAATCTGGCCATTGTTAAGGAAAGCTCTTAATTGATTAAATCAATTAAGGTTGATTAGGATGGTAGCAATTGATTGGTCACATAATTAGGGTTCCTAAATTAGATAGTGATCAGGATCCTAATTTGATTAGGAGTCCCAATCATAGATTGGATCTTATGAAATTAAGGTTAATTGAGATTAATCTAAAATCTACATATAGGATATGTAACCTAGCATAGTACAAATGTTGTAGATGTAGATGAGACCTATATGCGCTAAATCCCTCCACGAATATTAAGTCATAAGCCTTCCATTGTTCACATGATACAAAATCATTAGGTCATGAGATTTGTCATGCCAAAGCCGAGGTCGAGTGTACTTATGAGGAGTTGATTGTGGAACAATGGGTTGACTTAACTAGATTAGCTGGCATAATTGGCCAAAGTCAGGATCAATCTAATCTAATTGGTCAAAGTCAGGATCAGTCTAATCTAGAGGCAAACTTTAGGGTGATCACATATGGATGTGATTGATAAGGAAATGTCCCCTAAATGATCTAGGAGTCATATTAAATGTGATTGATGATCATCTACCAAATTTGGCTTACCGAGATTTGTTGTGCCAAAGCCAAGGTCAAGGTAATTCAAATGAGGATCCTAGCCCACTAAGGAAATTGAATGCCAATTTCTCGAGATTAATAGAGAGGGCTATTAACCTTGATAAAATAGTGGGAGAAACCAACTTAATTAAAAATCTAGAATTACCATATTAAGTTGGTGATTAGTATCATAGTAATTGACTCGTTCTAATTTTATGTAGGTTATCAGAGAAACCATGAGTGTAAACATCAACCTTAGGAATATTTTAGAATCCAACAAATTGACTGGACTCAACTTCCCTGATTGGCTAAGGAATGTAAGGATCATTCTTCGATCTAAGAAATTCTTTTTGTCCTAGATGAGGTTGCACCGGAGGTCCCACCAGTGGATGCTCCGACTGAGATTCATGTGGCATACAACCGGTATAAAGATGCTGAAGATATGGCCACATGTTTGATGTTGGCCTCGATGTCACCTGATCTTTAGAAACAGCATGAGCATATGAATGCTCAGGAGATTTTGATGCACCTGCAAGAGTTATTTGGTGCACAGTCTCGATATGAGATGTTTCAAACTTCTAAAGAGTTGTTTCAGTGCAAAATGACTGAGGATTCATCAGTGGGTGCCCACGTACTAAAAATGATCAATCTAATTGAGAAGTTGGCTTGATTGGATTTTGTGATGGATCATGAACTAAGTATTGACTTGGTTCTACAGTCATTACCTCCCAACTATTCGCAGTTTGTTCTTAATTTTAACATGAATAAGCTAGAGATATCTCAACCTGAGCTCGTGAATATGCTGACGAATGCCGAGCCCAACATTAAGAAAGAAAAGGGGCTGGTTATGGTCGTTGAGTCTTCTGGCGCTCGTAAGAAGCGGCCAAAGAAGAATAAGGTCCAAAAGGCCAAGGCGACTAAACCAAATAAGGGCATTAAGAAAAACAAAGTAGCCAAGGGGAAGTGTCACTTCTATGGCAAGGAAGGGCACTGGAAGCGAAACTGCAAGGCTTATCTGGCTAGCCTGAAAGAAAAGAAACATACAGATGCTTCTACATCATGTATATTTATGATTGAGGTGTTTTCTTCTGTTACTTTTATTCTACTTGAGTATTGGATACCGGTTGTGGATTTTATATTTGTATTAATATGCAGATGAAGAAGCAGTAGAAAGCTAGAAAAAGATGAAGTGATCCTGCGCATAGAAATGGAGCAAAGAATGATGCTTTAGCTATAGGATCTTGTTCTTTGTCTTTGCCCACTAGGCTTGTAATGGAGCTTAATAATTGTTACTATATTCCAAACATAACAAAGAACATTATTTCTGTTTCATGTCTTGTAAATGATGGATATACATTTAAAATTGAAAATAAAGAAATTTTAATTTTTAAAAATGAAATATTCTTTGGTTCTGCTGAAATGTTCAACGGGATTTATGTTTTGAATTTACAATGCCCTATTCTCAATATAGAACTAAGAAATTAAAATCAAATAATTCTAAGAACTCATTCCTATAGCACTGTCGTTTAGGTCATGTAAATGAAACACGTTTAACCAAGTTATAAGGATGGCTACTTGGGCTCATTCGATTGGGAATCGTTTGAGGAATGTGAGTCATGCTTACGTGGCAAAATGACTAAGTCATCATTTACTAAAAGGGATGAGCGAGCAACTGAATGTTTAGGACTAGTACATTCGGATGTATGTGATCCTATTAATATTCAGGCAATATGAGGTTTTTCTTACTTCATCACATTTATAGATGACCATAGCAGGTATGGTTATGTATATTTGATGAAGCACAAATCTGAAGCCTTTGAAAAGTTCAAAGAATTCAGATCCGAGGTAGAAAAACAAAGTGGCAAAGTATTAAGATACTTCGATCAGATCGAGGTAGGGAATACTTAAGCCATGAGTTCTTAAAATATTTGAAGGAGAATGAGATTCTCTCACAGTGGACTCCTGGTACGCCACAACATAATGATGTATCAGAAGGAGAAATCGCACATTATTAAATATGGTGTGATCATGATGAGCCTTGCAAATCTTCCAAAAATGTTTTGGGGTTATGCCATATACACAGCCGAATACACTCTAAATCGATTCTGTCTAAGTTGGTCAGTTCCACTCCTATGAGATATGGTGTGGAAAGAAACTAACCCTTAGTCATCTAAAGATTGGGGTTTCTACTCTTATGTAAAGCGTAATGAGTCGGACAAGCTGGGAGCTAGATCCGATAAGTGTAATTTTGTAGGGTATCCTAAAGAAACAAAAGGATACTACTTCTACCACCCACTCGAGCAAAAGGTTTTTATCTTAAGGCATGCCTATTCATAGAGAATGAGATTTTTCTAAGAAATGGCAGTGGAAGAAATATTGAGATTAGTGAAACTCAAGAACCACAAATTGACATAGACCGATTAGATGAAATGGAGCAAATGTCAAATGCAGTGGGAGTTGAGCAGAAAACTCAACTCACATTCAGGCAACATTTACGTGAGCCTCTATCAGAAATGATGGAGCCACAAGTAGCTCCAAGTACACATCAGCTACGTAGGTCTAGAAACATCATATTCCTGAGAGATATGGATTTTTTTATAGAAGATGATGAGCCTACTAACTACGAGGAAGCAATTTGTGACATTGACTCCAAGAGATGGCATGAAGCCATGAAGTTTGAAATGGACTCCATGTACAACAACCAAGTATGGACTTTTGTTGATCCACCTGAAGGGATAAAACTCATTGGGTGCAAATGGGTCTCCAAGAAGAAGACAAACATAGATGGTAATATTGATAGAGATATAGACTAAAAGATATGCTTTATGTTATGTCTTTATATTTTAATGAGAATTCATTTTGAGCAATGTATGCCATTTACTATATATGTGCATGTGTCTAGTATTTACAAAGCGTATTTGATCTAGTGTGTAGAGTACGACTTACACAAAGAAGACTAGATCATCGGTTCTTTTGGAATACAAGTTTATTGTTTATATTTTAGATGGAATTGGAACACCCATCAGTAGAACTGTAACACAAATTTTTAGTAGGTCTGTCTTGACTACGGGGAATGGTTTATTCTAACTATTTGTGCTAGTACACTTTGTGTGTATTGAACAGGACCCAGTTGAGTTAATTATTTTATATTGACTTTATAAAATAATTTAAACTCATGAATATTATGATTACTTATGCTCTTAATCCAAATTCTATTTCTAGACACGTGTATGTAGTGATTATTGCTTTGATTTACATAGAGTGAGATTCTATATGAGTCAATAAACTCAGTGGGTTGGGCAATAACATTATATATGGTGAATATTAATAGTTGAAGGAAATCACGTCCTGATAAATTGGATTGATGATATCCCCTTGAGAAAGCTTATAAGTTTTGATTGTATCAAATCTTGCAAGTGGATTTTGAATCCGATACATCAAATAAGTTAAGTGGATAGGTCTCAAGGATAATAAAAGCCAATTAATTATATTGTCAGTAATTAAATTTAATTGGTGGATATCTGTAATCTTAACGTGGGGAGATAATAAGTATTTAATATTAAAGGCTCAAAAATATAAATTCAAATATGATTAGGAGTACAATTATAATTCTTTAGTGGAATGAATTATAATTTACGTAATTGAATCCTAACCCGGGTAGGATTGAGAGATTTAATTACGTGGGAGTCCTTTCATATTTGCCTATTGGTCTATGTTGTAGCCTTATAAATACCCTCTCAGTTGGTTGCTAGGGAGAACGTTTTTGGAGAAAGAAAACAAGAAACCCTAGGACGGCCAAGAGATCCCACCATCTTGTGAGAGAAAGAAGGTTTTTTGGGAATACGGCGGAAGGCTAAAAGGTTGAGATCGAGCAATCGAATCAAAGTATTTCAAAGTTCAAATCTGAAGGTATGATCTTGTACTCATAGATTAGAGCGGTAAAAGTTTTTTTTGTATTACTCATATACGCTATAGCCGTGATCTTGGGGGTATTCCGCGTTCCCCACAAATATGATTACCTATAGGCGAGGCTAGTTGCCAAAGGTTACAAGCAAAGGCAAGGTGTTGACTTTGATGAAACTTTTTTTTCCCGTAGCCATGCTTAAGTCCATAAGGATTTTGCTTGCGATTGCAGCCTATTACGATTATGAGATATGGCTGTTGACCCCAGATTGATTTTGATGATTACAAAACAAATTAAGCAATTCTAAGATTGATACAGGGAAGTTCAGTCGCCTTGCAAGTAAGTATCTTCATGCAAAATTGACTGGTAAGAAAGTACTTTATTTTACTTTGCTTTAGATATTTTTATTTTTGCTTGAAGTTAACTGGTTAGCTAGCTTGTTCTTTCAATTAGCTAGCTGGCATGCCCCTCAGCTAACTAAAATGCTTGTCTCAGTTAGATGGCCGAACGTCCTCCTTTTTTAGCTAGCTGGTGAGTTAGTTTATTAGCTAGCTAGAGCCCTTTCAGCTAACTAAGAAACTTGTCTCAGGTGCCTGGCCGAACGTCCTTTTTCTTTTAGTCAACTGGTGAGCTAGCTTGTTAGCTAGCTGGAATTCCTTCAGCTAACTGATTTGCTCATCACAGTGCATTGGCCGAACACCCTCCAATTTTAGCTAGCTGGCTGGATGTCTTGTTAGCTAACTGAAACTCCTTCTAGCTAGCTAACGTTTCTTTTAGTTAACTGCTTAGCTAACTATTTCATCCTGGAGCTAACTATTCAGCTAACTGATTTTCACAGGGAATGTCTCAGCCGGGGATTCAAATTTAGTTAACTAAAGAGCTAGCTGACTGTTGGTTAGTTAGCTGGAGAGTTAACTATTATATCAGAACTGATGGCTGCCCTTTTGCTCAGTTAGCTGGAGAGCTAACTAAGCTGGACGGACAACATATTGCTTTTGCTTCTAGTTAGCTCGTGAGCTAACTGGCCATTCTTCAGTTAGCTATTCAGCTAACTAGCTGTCTTGTTCTTCTCCGGCAGTCGAGTGGATTTCAAATTAAGTTAGCTGGAGTGTTGACCCAATTGAGGATTTTGATGATTAACAAAACTATTTGAGTATAACATTTGAAGTTACTAATGATTTTGGTTTAATTTTTTTAGTTTATGATATGTTCTATTAATCAAAATCATAAGATAAAGTAAGATCTAGTTCGAATCTAATGTCAAGGTAAGATTGCAGACATTAGAGTCGACATGGAATCGCAGAGTCGACTCCGGAAAATGGCACAGACTTAGAGTCGACTCCGGGACTGTTAGAGCCGACTCCAACAGAAAAGACAGAACGATGGTTTTTCAGGCCATGACTTAGAGTCGACTCTCAGACTGTTAGAGTGACTCCAGAAGATGTCGACCCCAGAAAAGTTAGAGCAGACTCCAAATCGGGTGTTAGGGATTTCAAGTTAGAGTCGACCCCAGAAAGTTAGAGCCGACTCCAGATTGTCAGAAACAACTTTCAGATGTGTCAGAACATCTCTAAACTTTTTTTATTTTTTTAAATCTCACGACTATTACCTATTTGTTCCTAAACTTTCTTCATTTTGATTCTAACGGATAGTTTTCATCTATTCTTAGTTTTGGAAGGATCTATAAGAGCATGAGGGATGTGACCGTTTGAAAGATGAGAAAAGAAAATAGAGAAGAAAAAGAATAGAAAAATCTGTGAGAAAATCAGAGGAAAAATCAAAAGGAAATATCGTATTGATTCCCTAAGAGAAAAGAGAGAATTCCCTTGTGTTTTTATTTTTAAGAAATTTCAAGAAGAAGACAAGCAAGCCCTAGTCCTGTTCTTCATCTGTTCTCCGAGCTCAAGAGATACTCAAGGAAGATCCATTCAAAAGCAAGAAAGAAGAGAAGAAGCCACAAAGATCTACAAATAAGGATTACATTCTATCTCTTTGTTTGAATAGTTAACTTGTTATTTGCTCATTTAAGGAGCAGTTGTTGTATCAAACATTCTTGTTTTGCTGGGTCAATCTGGTAATTGAATCAGTTGAGGCAGATTGCCTTGTGCAAGCAGTTGCTTGTGGTGTAAGGTTTTGTGCTGGTGAACCTTGAAAACCAGCTGGGTTCGTTGTGCGCCCGAAAACAACAAGTTTGAGTTGTGATCTTGTGAAACAACTCTGCTGTAATCAAGGTTGATTATAGTGTGGACCCAAGAGGTACTTGGGAGTGGACGTAGGTGTAGGTACACCGAACAACTATAAATCTCTATGTTTGCAGTGCTTGACTCTTTATCTCTTCCTCTCATCTTTACATATTCTTTTAATTGTTGCATATCTGTGATTTTTTTAAGTTGGGGGTTTTTCTTCAAAAGAGTTTAAATTCTTGAAAAACCCAATTCACCCCCCCCCCCCTTGGGTTGCTATCTGGACCAACAATTGGTATCAGAGCTAGTGCTCATTTGATTTGATCTAACGATCAAGAGTCAAAGATCCACATGGCAACTCAAGCTGGTTCTCTTTTCTGAAGGCCAATCTACTAATAGACCACCCTTGTTTAATGGTTCAAACTATGGTTATTGGAAGGCTAGAATGAAAATTTTTATTCAAGCACTTGACTATGATCTATGGAGCATTATAGTCAATGGACCACACGCACACCCTGCTAGAGTTAATGGCATGGAGATTCCTAAACCGGAAACGGAATGGGATGAACATGATAAAAATTGGCACAACTTAATGCCAAAGCAATGAATGTTTTATACTGCTCATTAGATGCAAATGAATTCAATCGCATATCTATTTGCATTTCTGCTAAGGAAATCTGGGATAGACTTGAGGTTACACATGAGGGAACAAATCAAGTCAAGGAATCCAAGATTAACATGCTAGTTCATAAGTATGAATTGTTTAAAATGGATGCATGTGAATCTAATACTGATATGTTTACAAGATTTACTGATATAGTTACTGGTTTAAAAAGTCTTGGTAAATCTTTGATAATTCTGATCTTGTTGAGAAAGGTTTTGCGTTCCTTGCCTAGAACTTGGGAAGCTAAAGTGACTGCAATACAAGGCAAAGGATCTAAGTACCCTTCCCCTAGAAGAATTATTGGGATCCTTGATGACTCATGAGCTTCAGATTAAGCAACATGTTGATGATGATGAGTCAAAGAAGAAGAGGACTATGGCTCTTAAGATTTCTGAATATATGGAGAGCCTCATGAATCTGAAGATGAAAGTAATGATGAGGACATGGCACTCATCACAAGGAAATTTAAAAGATTCTCAAGAAGAAGAAGTTTGAAAAGAAAAACCCTTTGCAAGAAATGAGGACAAGGGAAAAAGACAACGAAGTTATTGCTT